>JALIZH010029149.1:0-12114 GCA_030522465.1 Rhipicephalus appendiculatus | reverse complement strand
TCGCCTCCATCGAAATGTGACCTCTGCGGACGGGGTCGAACACGCGGCTTTCGGGTCAGAACCCGAGCACTGTAACCGCTACATCACCACAGCGGACGGTCGCATATGTGAATATAATTGGTTTCATTACGCTTTCACGAACAGTCAGCAAAGAGGGGAAGACGAGCTGTATAGCATGTCATGTACAATGAAATACATTTCGGACGTCTTTTATTATGTGCTCTAGAAACGTTAAGAGCGTTGTTTAAATTAAGGCGTCTTTCTTAAAATGCTTAAATTTGGAAAATAATTCAGCAATTTCGTCCCTGTAATGAATTTAGGCCTTTATTTCTGCTACGTTTTGAGCTCTAAAAAAAGATTATCACTGGCAGCGAATACGGCACGGCACGTTGCCTTCACTCTATAGCGCGAAAAAATTCACTTGTTAAGTGACGCCAACAAATATTAGCTACGTGAAGCCTGTCTCTACATATTCTCAAAGCGTCATCGCCATCTCATAGGCTGATATTATTTTCTCGAAATTAGCTTTCACAGATTACAAAAAACGGCCGCGACAAAAGGACGTCCTAACTTTCTTCAAGAAACCAGTGGGGCCGACAACTATACAACCGCACGAAATATATTGAAAAGGACGAGAGGAAGGGCAGCACGCCCTTTCGAAATACGAGTTTGTCAAGCGCAGCCAAGTGACTTGTGCGCGCGGATTCACTAAAAAAAAAAAAATAACACTTGATTCACGATCGAGCAACCAACCGACCGCTCGTCGTACACGACTTGCGCTTATCAGTCAGCGATCACGGTTCGCTCTCGGTGGCGATAGTCGACATCGAGCTGCTTCGTTGTTTTTTTTTTTTTTTTTTTTATGTATGGCCACTTTGTCTGCCGCGCGCCATGCGTTATCGCGCCAGTTTTGAAAGTTGAAGGTCTGTACGCCACGTGGTGTGAAAAACGGTGAACTAAAAGCGATGTCCCGAAATGCTGGGTATGCTCTTGCGGTAGATCGTCAACGTGACGTGGCGCGGCTCTATGGGTATCCACGACATGTGAACATCATAGCATAGAGAAAGGGAACTTGGTGAAAGAGCGGACACTCCCATAGAGCCATGCGGCCGAATTAGAGTGCAAGGAGGGCTTCCCCTCTCCTGAAATGCAGTGGGACACCAAGTGGTCGCTTATGATACTTTGCGAGTTTCGGTTCTGGTTCCGTGCGTGTAAAAATTTTTTTAGGACAAGGTGCAGCGAGTTACCGGTTTCGGTTTAAAGCGCGCGCAGTTTAAACGTTCTGACGTGGTGCAGTGCGTGCTAGGGTCCCCCCCCCCCCCCCCCGCTCGCATATTGCGTTCATTTGCACTGTGGCAATGTTAAGCGAGTATTTTTTTTTAATTTTTTTTCCCTTTTCTGATCACGTGCATACACGCTTTTGAATAAGCACGAAAGCATACAAGACAAGCAAAAAGCACAGACAATGGAGAAATGCTTTATTTTGTAGTACGGACGTTTTCAAAGACACACAGCGCAATACAAACTGAACGAAAGATATCCGAAGCAGACCAATCAATACAGAAGGTAGCTAAAAGAAGTACATGTACCAAAATGTTTTAAAAACAATAGGTTTATGTGTCATACACATGTGGTGCATGAAGGTAACTTATAGAGATATTTGCGCTTGAGAACAAGGCAAACCTTCCAACATAAAAAATATATAAGCCGTGTGCGACATTTGCACTGTTGTGCAGACAGTGATACATGCGAAACGTAAAGAAAGTTGCATGAATACGTTTCCACTAGGCATGCAAACAAATGAACAGCATGTATACCTAACACATATAAAGCGACTTGGGAAAGCTTGTGTACACTTGTGGTTATGTTGTTTGTCTCTTAGTAGAGTGCTGCACATTCTAGCTATCTGCAAGTAGGCCCCGTTTTGGTTCTTCTGTCACATTTATCAGTGACAATGCCCCATGACGACAGACGGATATGAAAAGGCACTACAAGTGATCTCACACTCTATGCAGCACACACGTCAGTGTGTTGACAGGCGGTTGAGGTAACATTTTTAGAACAGATGTAAGTACAAAGTACATATGCAAAAGCTTTGTTTGCACAAGCCAGGAGACAATTTCCATGATCTGATCCACGCGAGTTGGTCTCGCAGAAAGTTTACCAGCTCGTCATTTCTCCTAATGGCATAATGACACTTTTGGGCATTCTTTTTGGGAGATGAGCTATTGAGTGAGTCGAACACTTTATCCATACGCTCACAGAAATGGGCTGTAGCCATAGCTGCTGCGGGGAGCTCCTTTGTGTACACCATAGCCATGATTGCCACACTAACACATGCACTTAGCACCTGTACTGCCATGCTTACTTTCATGTTACAAAAAGGCTTCTGGTAGACGTGCCTCTCGGTCAGCTTAGGCGCGAGTTTAAACCGCAATTCGTGAGTAGACTTATAAAGGGCCTCAATAACTTCATCTCCTATGAACAACTTGTGTGCTTGCAGGTTGTTTCGCGCGGTTTTGATTAGGTGTGGCACATCAAAAACAAAGTACACCCTTTCACCAGCAACCTCAAAAAATAAGGACGTTGAATTGTAATTCCAAGCATATGAGAAAGGGCAACGTTTGAGGCTCCTTGGTCACAAATTAAACGTTTAACTGCGATTCCGGCGTGTCCAAGGTTGTTTATAATTCAGGCAAGCAAATCCTTTGTAACACTTCCTGGCGTAGATACGTGTCCTATTGTAAATGCGATTGGCTGGACCCACCTCCTAGGAACACCAGCGAGAAGGACAACCATGGCTCTGTCAGCGATATCTGGCGTTCGAGCTGTTCCATCATCAGCAAAGCCTTGCACAAGATCTTGAGTTACATCATAGGACAACTTCTTCAAAATCACTTCACCGAATATGAGTGAACACACCCTGTCGCGCTTATCCCATATCTGCATACAAGCTGACACACACTCAATAACCCCTGGAATCACACCTGGTGACATTCGAATATTTCCTAACCAATGCCTCAGTGAGCGCTGCATAGGCAGACAAAAAATGGGCGCTAGAAAGCGGTATGCTCTGGGGCCCCTGAAGTTTAAGTGCAATGCAAATTTCTTTAGCCATGCCGGAAGCCTTTTCCCCTGACCCCTATTCATAACTCGCACATGTGCACAAAGGAGACTGAAGACCTCTTCGGTCACGAAAGGACGAACGACACCCAAGGCCTTGGCAATCGATGGAGGTAGCTCCCTCTGCTGTTTCCACAACCTTTCAATGGTCTTGCGGCAGGAGGCGACCCTTGACTGCAGGCGTTTGATGGTGCGACGAAATTTCCGCGACGGCGACTTCATTCCTCCGCAGGGAGCTGCAACGGGAAATGCTTAATATCAATATAACAGGAATACAAAGTAGTGCGTGATGAGACGTTACATTTTTAGAACACTACATGAGCCGCTTCGTAAAAAATTACCTGCAAACACACACCTACACAACCCGGTACTGCTGTTACTAGCATTTGCCACAACATGAGCTCACGCTGACGTCACTTATGCGAGATCATTGCTGAGAATTTTTTCTGCAGTTTTTTTAACGCTTGTGTGGCATCGTCCAATTACCTACTTTTTTATATACTACAACCTGGACACCATTACAATCATCGAAAACTCAATAAATCATACTTTAAAAAACAGTCGTTACAATCCATTTTAAAGCTCTGCACTAATACACAGCATGTTTTCTTATTGAAATTACTGCACTACAATAAAACACTTCACATCGGGGCTCACCTGTTGTCCTGTGGGATGCGGAAGAAGCTCGTTCCGGGCTTCTTGCAAGTGCGGCCATTGTTACTTCACCACGCCACACAACAGTAGGGGTTGTACGGCCGACGACTGAACATCTGAAAAGATTATTTAGAGTCATGTCGGTGTCCTAGTGACAGCATACGAAGTTATTTTGGGGTCATTGGCAGAGACCGAATATGCAACTAGAACGACTACCCTGAGTTATGCAAACGCGATGTCGTTCGCAAAAACATCCGTACTAAAATGCACCGAATTCTGAAAGAGTGGGCATTAACCATTGGCGCGTCTTCTAACAAGTAACTCGAGCCACCCATGCCATGCATAGCTTAGGCTTTCTTGCCCTGGCCCTTCCACAAGCGAACTTGCTGCGCAGTTTCCCAGAAGCGTACTTCGAAATATTCTTTAGCAAAATAGGCAAGCCACACACACCAATGACCATCACCGAGAACTCTTTTCACTCGTGTGGAGTGCCTAGCTACGCCCAAAACGCGTTAACAATGCCGAAACCTTGGGCCTCGGGATCGTACGTTACATGCTTTTCATTTCATTTAACTTTAACCCACTTCGCTTTCAAAAAAGTAGCAACGACTCACAATTGGTACGTAACTAATTACACAAAGGTCGACCCTTCTCGTTTCCTTCAGCGCGCGTCGCACCTGAACTTTCACGCGTGACTACTAGGCAAGTACATGCGCTATGCCTGCTACGCGCGCACACTTAAATCGGCAAAGGCCTCCGCTGCTAAGCCTACTACGCAGCGCTCAGAGAGAACAGAAACGTGGGTACTCACCGTGAAGTCGTCCGTTGCTCAGGCTCAGCAGGTGACACGTTCAGCAGCGGTCACACTGCCGCGACGAGAAGTGAAAGCAAACGCCCAAAACCCACTACGCGCAGCCGTTACATTTCAGATACAGCAGCCAGCCAAACCTAAGCTTACCCCAACCCCGTCAACACATTGCGTACGAAAACACACCCTCACGCACCTCCCTTCCATATCTGTTCTGACCGATTTGTCGATTTCCGTTCCCGCGTTCGCCTGGTGGCGATGCACGTGACAATGTTCTTTTCGCGAATTCTCAGTTCATTGTGCAAGAAAATATTTCCACACGTACAGTAAACAAACAAACAAATTGAAAAAAGCTACACATTTGCGTTTCACAACTATCTTTTTTTGTTTTTTTTTTTCGCTACTTGCGCTACCTGACGGTCACTTATTACAGCTTGCGTTCTTCGGGATCACGGTCCCTATGATTTGACGCGAAAATCTCGAAGGCTGTTTGGGCGAGGAGGTGGCGGGGAGAGCTCGATCCTCTTATCGCTGAGTGTCCGCTCTTGGTCATTTTCCCTTTCTCTATGATCATAGCCCTAGCGTTAGCCTCACTGATTTCGTGGTTCGAGCGAAGTAGAGCGAGCTTCCCCGTTGTGGGAACGTCGAACTGTAACCACAATCGTAGGAGAGAGAGGGGGAGGGGACGCGCATGCGCTGTGGTGATGTGGGACGCGGGAAGGAGTTCCCGAGCGCTCGGCAACGGGCGAACACGTGCCCCCCTACCTTGGATACGCCCCCCTGGCTTCTCCACCATGCCTGGCTACTGCTCCGACAGCTCCCCCCTTCCCTTGCCGCGCCTGCGGTACTCTGAGTGCTCTTCCTCACCTCTTTTCTCTTTCTTTTCTTCCTATCCTTTCACTCCCCTTCCCCCTCAACCATGGTCACCCATGGGGGTCAACCATGGCAACAGACACCACCTGGATGCGAAGCAGCGGGGAGGTGGTTAGCTTGAGCGGGGAGAAACGTCGCCGCTCTCGTTTCGCGGCAGCGGCCCGGGCGCTCATCGCGGCGCCGCACAGGAGAGAGAATGAGGCGCGCGCGCTCCGTCATTTTCATACCGCAGAACTACCGTGGCGCCCCCAGCGGAGTATGCAGCTGTCGCACCACCTGTCGTGCGCGCCGCTCCGTAGAGGATTCCTAGAGGAGAGAACGGGAGGACCATAGGAGAGGATAGAAAAAGGGGAGGGGACGCGCATGCGCTTGTAGGGGTGTGGAACGCGGGAGCCGTTCCGTAGATTAGGGGATTCCTAGAGGAAAGAAAGGGGGGTTAGTGTAGGAGAGAAGAGAGGGGGAGAGGAAGCGCATGCGCTGTGGGGATGTGGGACGCGGGCGCCGCTCCTTAGAGTAGAGGATATCTAGAGTAGAGAAAGGGGTGAGCATAGGACAGGAGAGAGAGGGGGAGGCGACGCGCATGTGCTGTGGTGGTGTGGGACGCGGGAAGGAGGGATGGAATAAGCCTCCCCCCCCCCAAACACATGCAAGCAAGATCAAGCAATGTAGCCAACCTGGGCGACAGACACCACCTGCCTCGTCATTGCTAAGCAGCTTATCTGTGCTCTCGGCCATGACTCTGGTGACAGTGGTGGTGGTTGATGGCCTTATTGTACTGCAGTGTTCTGGTTCGCATAATGGGTGCTTCCCTCCTTCATGAAAGTGGCCGGGACGTGGGACGCCGGACGCGGGGCGCGGCACGCGGGAAGGAGGGACGGACATAGCCCCGAGCATAAGATGCTTCGTATCTAAAAGGAAACATCTCCGTCTAAAGGGACCCATGCGTAGATGCGAAGCAGCAGGCGCTAACGCTTGCACTGGCGGCGACGTTGACGCTTGCGCTCATCGCGGCGTTGCGCAGGAGAGAAACCTGTGGAGGTGCAAAGCACGCAGTGATTGACCAGTGTTTCCTACTGCAATGTGCGAATCGCTGCAAATGGGCAATGAGAGACAGAAGTCTCTCTAGGCATCCCTCCGCGGGGAGGGATGCCTAGAGGAGAGAGAGGGGGAGCGTAGGAGAGGAGGTGTGCGGAAAGGGTATGCGCATGCGCATTACGGGTGGTCAGGACGCACACCACCACCACCACCACCGGATTGAACTCGGCCTTGAGCTGCTTCGCATCTAAAAGCACTCGACGCCGCAAAAGCGGTGCGAATTGCTGGGCAGATAAAGGCGGACTCCGGCGTGGAGTCCGTGTTTTCTACGCGCCCTGGCAGAAGGAGGAGGAGGAGCAGTCGTGGCTTGACAACGCGTCATCATCCCACACGTGGCGAGGAGTCGCCTCAAAGTTCCCGGAACCATTAGCGACACCGAAGGCACCCCGCTTTTCAAGAACGACGTCGCGCACAGCACTAACACACACACACACACACACACACACTGGCGCGCACACACAAAGCCCCCCACTGTTCAATAGGGGGGGGCAGTCAGCGCTTTGATATACTGTCTGCTCTATGCGCAGGACACTGCAATCAGCTGCACACAATGTTAGACTGGCTACGCTTTCAGAAATATCTCACTGAATGGTATACTCCTTTGCATTGCACAGATTTTTGAGGAAACTGTATGCGTAGGAACGAGGAAAACAACTATAGCAGCACAGTTTGGGACTCGTGAGTATGAAATAAACTTTTCAAGCTTGCCCCTCATGCTGAATTTGGTGGAGAGCGCGCCAAAATTTGATGAATAAAGATACGGTGCGTGCAAACGGAATGGTTCGTTTGGGACACGCGTATGTGCTGCCACCTTGTGAACAGCATTAAAACAACCAAAACTGCTTTCTTGAACATCCACGCAATTGCACCAAAAGTCTGAAAGCAATCGATTCAGTGCTTTTAATGGGAGAGGCCTTTGCTCTGCAGTGGGCGTAGACAGGCTGATGATGATGATGATGGTCTCATATCGCGACAACGTTCACTGTGGTTGCAGTGTTCACTATCTGCTTTAGTAACAATGTCAGGAACATTACATACTAACTCTATCACACCATACCATACCTATCACTTAACCATTTCCCAACCCGCAGGATTACGACGGAAACCGTTAGCTACTATGTACACATCATCGCACAGTACCATGCACTTCATTTCGATAAAACTGACCGCTGTGTTCCCGCTAGAGTGCGAACGTTACGTCGTACCAACGGATACATTTGGACATCACCGAAAAGAACGTACCTGGTAAGCAGGTCGATTTCGGTTGGCCGGGGAGGGAAAGTTTCCTATGAGTCTTTTGCACCTCTAAACTGTTGCTTCCTCAAAAACGCACATTTTCAAATAGTTAAGGCTTTCAGCAAGTGGTCCCCCCCCCCCCCTCCGGGAAAAAATTCCTCACTACGGGTCTCCCCTACCACATACACATAACTACTTAAAATGCACAAAGAAATTGGTCAACTCGCAACGCTTGACTCAAAGCAATGAAAAATGCTACATAGGCGAGTACTTTCCTACTGCTTCAGAGGACATTGACTGCCTGAATGAGTGGGATTTGCGGAATAATTGTTATAGCAACTACATGGACACTCTCGGCTGATTTTTGCCGTCACCGCCATGCCCCGGACATGTATATGTACGTATATATATATATATATATATAACTTCAGCAAATCCCACGTACCATGGAAAGCGATGTCATGCGAAGCATGCGGAGTGAAGGTGACTGTGGAGTAATTTGTTGAGCGGAACGTTACGAAATGACGCTAAACATACGTAGCAACGTTATAAGCACAGACATATATGTTGAACAGTCGCATATGTTTTATATAAGCAGTTCTTTACAGGTGTGTAACGATGCCAAGAGCAACACGGGTGTTACCAACACCAAAAGCGGTAAGCTGAAATGCAACGCTCGTGCTTGCCAGGATGGTAGCCCTGGATATTGCTCCGTAGACGAACTTCAGTGAATGGCGCTAAGGTACAATTGACGCGATTATGACAAGACAGTGACAATCGTCATACCCTCTTACCCTCCCATACTAATTTTGGTATACCCGAGGTTAAGTAGGTGATCACGAGAGCACCGAGACGAAGGCGGCTAGATAGATAGATAGAGAGATAGACAGACAGATACGTGGATAGAAGCTCTCAAACTCCCTGCAGTACGCAAATAAATGCTGCGCGTTTAAAGAGGCACAAAGAAAAATAAATCGGAAGAAGGAAATTCCAAGGCACCTGACCAGGGGATTCGAACCAGTGACCCCTCGCTCCGCACTGCGCTGCGTTGAACCACTCAGCCACACGCCGTGCACGTGCCGGCATACTAACAGCAAGCTAGCTGGAGCGTGTTTTCTATCTAGCAACGCTGCTACATTTTCTTTCAATTTTAAAACTGCCCTTGAGACACGCACGAAAAACGGGCCCCTTTCTGTACGCACTGGTGACGTGGGACAAAAAAAAAGAACATAGCCCACACCTTGTGTGAGACGCCACCACGTGGCAGGAGAAGCAGACGGGTCCTTCCGCGCGCCGCAGTTTAAAAAGAAGAAATATCTAAGACCTTCGGGTTCTGTGTTGTCGACACTTGAGGCGCGTTGCTCAAATGCAAAGGCGTAACAACTGTGATAGTGGTTATCTCACGCTTGTCCAGTGCATACCTGCGCGTCCTTTTCGAGCTTTCTTTTTTTGTGTGCATCAGCGCGAAGCTGCAAGTATCGAGCTGTTGGTCGATCTTCGTGTGACATTCCCATTTCTTGCTATCGCAATCATTGCGTCACCCTTGCGGCGAAACTGAGCCTTTTTTTTCACACCACTTTTTTAGACTATACTCTACATGGCTATGCTTGCTGTCTTCTCTGTTCAATTTTTCTTTCCCTCTCTGTGTACTCGTTCTCTCACCCACAACAGTCATTGTATCCCCGGCCACAGAAATCGGCGCACCTGTTTTGGGAGCGAAGCAGAAAAAAAAAAAGCAAAAGAAGGCGAAGGGAGTGCGTGGTGGTTTGTGATTATGACAACGATCTGTCTACCATGCACGGAAAATTTACTATGCACGAGATACGGAGAGATTACCCCTACTGGTTTGTTAAACGTCGCATCTCTCGCCCATCGTTATTACTGCACTCCACGGTGGACAAATTGGTGCACGTGTTCTAGCAGCGAAGCAGAAGAAGACGAAGTTGGAGAAGATAACGAAGAGAGCGCGTGCTGGCTCGTGAAGAAGTTTGTTTTCCTACGCCAAGCGGCAAAGTGGACTTGCCATAATATACTATTGTCACGTGGTCGTGACGTCGACGAAGGCAGCAGGCGACGTGTCCAAGATGAAACTGTTTATTTGGGCCGAACTTGTGGCCGAGAAACGGAAAGTTAGATTACAGCAATACACACGTTAGGCACTGATAGCGACGAACAGAGCGTCGGCCGTCGATCAACTGAACATCGTTGGAACGCGCCGGCTTTTATAAATCACGCGTCGAACATTCTAGCCTTATCACTAGTCGTCGCGCAAGCTCTGGAATAATCTTGAGTGTTACAGTCTTGCGTGCAATCTTAACAGAACGATCTACTACAAGCTAGAAGCTTCTGGAAGAATAAGGCGCGGTCTGCGCCGAGTACCGCCGACAGTCCTTGTGGGCGGAAACCGAATACAGTAAAAGAAACACGCGTGGCACAATACATGGCTGCGCTTTCACTTTTCTAGCAGCGAAGCTGTTATAGCCGGCCGTAAGATATCCATGGTTCCCAGAAAGCTATCATAACCATGAACGGGTATGTGCCGCAGCAGTTGGGCAAATCGCACTACTCACTACTGGTCCACTAAAAATCAACAAGACAATAGTTAAACCAAGAGATAGCTGCTAAGCGATGGCGGCGAGCCGAAGGCCCCGAATACGTACCACGAAAGAAATAAAAGCACAGAGACAGATAAGTTCTAGGGGGAAATTTCTTTGCGAGGTGACATTGGAACTCGCGTAGACACCACCCGAAGGAGCGGCTAGCAGAGCACAGCATAACCTTGTATAATACGGTAAGGCAAGGGGGTGGGAAAGAAAAGTGATGGAGAGTAGGAGGGAAAGAAGGAGATAGTAAAACATACCATACGAAAAATAGAAAGAAGGAGAATGAAAAGCAGAAACAAAAAGATGGACAAAAAGACAAAGAATCTAAAAAAGAGAGAAAGATACACAGAGCGAGAGAAATAAATGAACAGGGAGAGAGGAAGAAACAGGGAAATGAGGGTGACGAGCACGCGAATGACACCGCCTCCGCTGCTACCTCAGTCTTCGAAGCAGTAGTGCGGACATGCCCTAATTTTTTTCTATATTCATTTTTGTCTGTCGCATTCCATAGAATTCTTTTATTGCCTCTATTTCTTTCTCTAACGTTCGGTCTTATTCTCTCTTCAGACACTTCAGACTCGGTCAAAAAACTTTTTACTGAAGTATCAGGAACCTCATCATCATGGGCGCTCAAGACTGATGAACTGACCACAATGTCCCTATAGATACCGAATTGAACACTCATGTTGGGTTACAGGGGCTGCATATGAATTATGAAGATGATCAAATATCTAATGATTAGGTTGGAATGCCCACTCCGATGAGACGGTCAGCTGCAGGATTCCGTCGTGTATTCTTAAGATCGCAAGCATTGTGAACAGCACGCGGACCAGCAAAAAGACACGTCCAGCGCTACTCGGAACGCACAGAAATAGCGAGAGATTCCGTCTGAAAATTGTGTGGGAAATCATATTCCTGATAAAATACGGGCCGTCGTCTGACGTATTCCCACGCCGAAACAACGTAATGTGAAATTCTCACCGGCTGAAGATCGTTCGCCCACTGGATGAGATAGGCTGTGACCAAGTGTTCTCGCGGATACTTGTTTCCCCAGGCAAAGCACTATGTCAGCTATCGCATCTGTCCATATATGTAGGCATGTTATTGAGCTAAATATGCTGGGTCATTCTACGCCAACAGTCCAAGCCGAGGCGCTCGCCAACAATCAACTTCTGCGAAAAAAAAATTTAAAAAACTACACACATCTGGGCATTAGTTCTAGAGTATTCTCCCAAAATATTTTCAACGAGAACAATTTTGTGCTCACGTGAGCGCCATTTCAACTTCACGAAAAGGCGGAAAACTAATTACGAAAAACATTTGCTATAAATCTACCGTTTCGCGCATTCTTTCCTTAATTGATTTGTTCTATTTTCCGAACATCATGCTTTTATTATAGACAGTTTCTTAGAATAGCTTCATTTTCTGACTGCTCAGCCCGTAGGTAAAATTGAGCAAATTGTAACGTTTTCAGGAATATTTCCATAAAATGGTTATAGACCAAATTCAAGAAATCGTTTCACAGGGCTTTCACTAACACGTACTGTCTCCTAAAATATTTCTTTCGCCTGTGTGTGGCGCGCAGGTTCTAAACTAACATCCTCAAATTGCGAAAAACCCTACATTGGCCTATGTTGAGACGTCTGTAAAACCCTAAGGTGGTCCAAGGGAGAATAAGCGGAAAAGTGGATATGATATAGAAGCATAACAACATTGTGCACA
>JALIZH010029148.1:0-32172 GCA_030522465.1 Rhipicephalus appendiculatus | reverse complement strand
GTCGTTGGAGGTATATCTGGTAGACTGTTCTCGAAGTCTTATTTCGGTGACACTGCATGTAAATTGGAAAGAAGATGTAGCTTTACTACAACATGGATTCTTTGAGTAACTGCACCTGACATGCGTTACGAATTTCTGCCAGTGTTTTACGATTTTCAAACCAACTTGTTTTGCTGGGTGTTGTAAGGTACAATGAGCCTATTCGGGCTGATGTGCTGCGAGAACCTGCTGTGCAGTGAGCCGTTGAACCAGATTGAGTCACTAGGTATGGTGATCGACGCTGCCGCTCCTCAATGAATGACTCTGTTGCAAGCTTCAGTGACTCGGTACGGGATGCTTGGAAAATTAAACGTTGGGCTGGGTGCATGTCGTTTGTGCTTACCTCCGCTTCACCTATATGTTGAAACTTTGCAATGCCGTGTTATAACTATTAGGAAACTGGGATCGCACTGTCGTTCAGCCGGTTTTCTCGGTGCCGATTCGGTTCACGACGTGTGCCCTACCGTTAGGTAACATCCGAAATTTCATAAGATCTCATCTCGAGAAACTCGTTTGGAATTTCTCTAACACTGCCGAATTGAAATCGCGCCGTATACAGTACACGCTAGTGAAAGCTCTCAAGTTAACTGAGACAGCCCGAATGTCCGGTATTTAAAGACAATTATTCGTGAACTAACTGGTTGGAGTCTTAAGGCTTATTCATGAGGTTGGCGTCCGTATTGGTTCAGTAGCTTGGGAAACCGCAATGATTCAGCTTTTTTGCATCCATCTACGTCTACCTTGTCAAACTTGTTTTCTTTGTTAACATGAATGTTGCGGCACAAAGGCACCTTCGACTATGCTACGTCAGAAGTATGCTCTCGTTTTCTGCGCTGCGCGCGGTCGGATCAATGAGCGAGTATCACGGGCCACGCATGCGTCCTGAAATGGACGCGTCAGTACCGCCTAGAGGTCCACCCCTGTTCAGACTTCCTTGGGTGGACGCGCCTTTTTCAGCTCGTGTCGTTCCCGTTGACGGCTTCCGAGAGCGGCTTTCACGTTATCACTAGAGGCAGGATTTTTAGGCATTAAAAAGCGCATTTTAGGCGTCAATAATAGGCAGGCAAAACAACGTTTCAGGCCGGAAACAATGCAGGCAAACACGTTTTAGGCCTCCGACGTCGTAAATGTAGCCACAAGACATTTTTATATAAATGAAAATAATTTCAAAACAAAGACGTGCGCGACCTATACTGCACGACAGGAAAGCGTAAAATGTTATTGTTTATGACGGTACAAAGGCGCCAACAGTTGAACATAGCCGTGCAAATGTTCTCCTTCTCGCACGTTTCACGGAATGCGGTCTCTCCTTTTATTCTCTGGAAATGGTGAGTCAAGTGTCCACTGTCGAATCAACACACTCCTGGGTCTCTCTTTCGGCATGGATGAAAAGGGCAGCACAGGAGCAATAGCCAGACCGCTAAAAGACCAAAATGGAGGGGTGCCTCGTATTGGCCGGGTCTAATTGCGTGTGGTCAATTCCTCCCCTGTCGGCGAACACGTTAAGAGGCAAATTACAAGCACAACAAAAGCCGCGTACGCATCACATTTCTATTTCTTTTGATATTCACCCCCCCCTGCCCCTAACGGCTCTCCACGGTTTCGCATTCACCAACCGCTCACGCCATGTCAGCGCGGCGGCGTATGGTTGCCGGCGCATCCCATTTCACTGCTGCTAGCGGTTGTTTTACAGCAGAGCTGTTATGCTCGAGGTTTGTCGTGTGTCGTAGGGATAAAATGGTCATCATGAAACGGCACGTGCTCCATCACCGCCCAAGCAGTCTGTACAGATGGTTAACAAAAGAAGCTAAAACGTGCGGCCCCTAATCGGTGTTTGCTGCACCTGTGTTCCATTAATTTTAGGGGCGAAGCACCTTAAGGGCAGGCTTGTCCGTCCACCGTGTCCGTTGTCACGGCTACAGTCGAAACACATGTGAGACACAAGAAAAGGTTCTACAATAGACTAATATCAATCATAATTGTGACAGAACTATATAAAACACCTACAAGCACAAACACCCTTTATACTAGTCGGTGACTTCAACGTACACATTATGGACCTTAGGACCTAGCTTTGTCGTCGACTCTCACTGTCCGCGGTCAAGGTATATAGAAAACCGTTGCTAAAGTCTAAACATATGTGTGTATGTGAATAGAAAAGAAGTTTACAATAGACGAACATAAATCATAATTGTGACGAAGCAATGTAAAACACCTACAAGCACAAACACCCTTTATACTAGTCGGCGACTTCAACGTACACATTATGGACCTTAGGACCTAGCTTTGTCGTCGACTCTCACTGTCCGCGGTCAAGGTATATAGAAAACCGTTGCTAAAGTCTAAACATATGTGTGTATGTGAATAGAAAAGAAGTTTACAATAGACGAACATAAATCATAATTGTGACGAAGCAATGTAAAACACCTACAAGCACAAACACCCTTTATACTAGTCGGCGACTTCAACGTACACATTATGGACCTTAGGACCTAGCTTTGTCGTCGACTCTCACTGTCCGCGGTCAAGGTATATAGAAAACCGTTGCTAAAGTCTAAACATATGTGTGTATGTGAATAGAAAAGAAGGTTACAATAGACGAACATAAATCATAATTGTGACGAAGCAATGTAAAACACCTACAAGCACAAACACCCTTTATACTAGTCGGCGACTGCAACGTACACATTATGAACCTTAGGACCTAGCTTTGTCGTCGACTCTGTCCGCGGTCAAGGTATATAGAAAACCGTTGCTAAAGTCTAAACATATGTGTGTATGTGAATAGAAAAGAAGTTTACAATAGACGAACATAAATCATAATTGTGACGAAGCAATGTAAAACACCTACAAGCACAAACACCCTTTATACTAGTCGGCGACTTCAACGTACACATTACGGACCTTAGGACCTAGCTTTGTCGTCGACTCTCACTGTCCGCTGTCAAGGTATATAGAAAACCGTTGCTAAAGTCTAAACATATGTGTGTATGTGAATAGAAAAAGAAGTTTACAATAGACGAACATAAATCATAATTGTGACGAAGCAATGTAAAACACCTACAAGCACAAACACCCTTTATACTAGTCGGCGACTTCAACGTACACATTATGGACCTTAGGACCTAGCTTTGTCGTCGACTCTCACTGTCCGCGGTCAAGGTATATAGAAAACCGTTGCTAAAGTCTAAACATATGTGTGTATGTGAATAGAAAAGAAGTTTACAATAGACGAACATAAATCATAATTGTGACGAAGCAATGTAAAACACCTACAAGCACAAACACCCTTTATACTAGTCGGCGACTTCAACGTACACATTATGGACCTTAGGACCTAGCTTTGTCGTCGACTCTCACTGTCCGCGGTCAAGGTATATAGAAAACCGTTGCTAAAGTCTAAACATGTGTGTATGTGAATAGAAAAGAAGTTTACAATAGACGAACATAAATCATAATTGTGACGAAGCAATGTAAAACACCTACAAGCACAAACACCCTTTATACTAGTCGGCGACTTCAACGTACACATTATGAACCTTAGGACCTAGCTTTGTCGTCGACTCTGTCCGCGGTCAAGGTATATAGAAAACCGTGGCTAAAGTCTAAACATATGTGTGTATGTGAATAGAAAAGAAGTTTACAATAGACGAACATAAATCATAATTGTGACGAAGCAATGTAAAACACCTACAAGCACAAACACCCTTTATACTAGTCGGCGACTTCAACGTACACATTACGGACCTTAGGACCTAGCTTTGTCGTCGACTCTCACTGTCCGCGGTCAAGGTATATAGAAAACCGTTGCTAAAGTCAAAACATATGTGTGTATGTGAATAGAAAAGAAGTTTACAATAGACGAACATAAATCATAATTGTGACGAAGCAATGTAAAACACCTACAAGCACAAACACCCTTTATACTAGTCGGCGACTTCAACGTACACATTATGGACCTTAGGACCTAGCTTTGTCGTCGACTCTCACTGTCCGCGGTCAAGGTATATAGAAAACCGTTGCTAAAGTCTAAACATATGTGTGTATGTGAATAGAAAAGAAGTTTACAATAGACGAACATAAATCATAATTGTGACGATGCAATGTAAAACACCTACAAGCACAAACACCCTTTATACTAGTCGGCGACTTCAACGTACACATTATGGACCTTAGGACCTAGCTTTGTCGTCGACTCTCACTGTCCGCGGTCAAGGTATATAGAAAACCGTTGCTAAAGTCTAAACATATGTGTGTATGTGAATAGAAAAAGAAGTTTACAATAGAGGAACATAAATCATAATTGTGACGAAGCAATGTAAAACACCTACAAGCACAAACACCCTTTATACTAGTCGGCGACTTCAACGTAGACATTATGAACCTTAGGACCTAGCTTTGTCGTTCACTCTTTATGTCACTTTATGTCACTCAATTTACATCATATGGAGCAACGCTCGGGTAACGTACGGTTACTCACCATACGATGCCCAGAGCTTCACCCACTCGTCATGATTCGCTTCGTGGAGAAGCGTGTTTTTTTTTTTTTTAGTGGACCAGCATGCGGTGAGTAGTGGGATTTCGCAATTTCTGTGGCACATACGTGTGCTATAGGAGAGAGCAAGCATAGCCACGTATAGTATAATATAGTAAGGGGTGGAAAAAAGACAGGTGAGATGGTAAAAGCCTAGCCAAGCAAGGACCAGCTAGGTGCTCAGATGCTCTGGTGCGACTCAGCTTTCCGGGACTTTATGCAACCTGCGCTTCTTTCTTCCGGAATTGGTTGAACTAGAGCACTAGGTTGAACCGCGCAGAGCTCCTAACACTTAATGTTGCCGGGTAACCTAAATAAGTCTCGAACTGCACTCGAAAGCGAAAAATGAGGTTAAATAGTGTTCGTCCGCACCGATTTCGAAAATAGGCATTTATAGGCACTTATCTGTATTTATTTATTTATTTATTTATTTATTTATTTATTTATTTATTTATGAATACTGCAACCCTCACTTAGGGTCTTGTCAGAGTGGATATACAGTTTGTTGGGTTTACACATTTGCGAACAAGAATAACACAGGCAATGTAAGTATATGCTTTCGAAACAAAACTGGTTCACTATAAACAGGCTGAATGGCATATAATGAAAAGCAGCACTACAGCCACTAGATAGGTAATCACCACTGGAGGATAATCCAGTAGTGATTATCCTACAGTAGGAATAAATAAATAAATAAATAAATAAATAAATAAATAAATAAATAAATAAATAAATAAATGAAGTTAGGCACAAACGCCAAAAATAGGCATTTCTAGACACTATAAAAGCCCTTCTTAGCCTCTAATTTATGCTCATGTACCAAAGTGGGCCAATAGAAACGCCGGGAACAAAATAGGCCTTTGCCTATAATCCGGTCTCTAGTTCTCACAATCATCACGCAACATACGTAGCCGAAAGTGAAGTAAAATTAACACCGAAAAACACTCAAACAACAACGGCGAATACCGCGGTGACAACCTTCTGCCAAGATTGTCATAATTTCGAGAACCTGGTGCAATCAAGATCGAAAGCAGATCGGAAGCAACTTCTCGAAAGCAGATAAGCTGTCCGCCACGGTGTGCAGCGGTTGCGGTGCTGGGCTGCTCACCCGAAGGTCGCGGGTTCAATCGCGGTCGCGGCGGTCGCATTTTGATGGGAGCGAAATCCTAGTAATGTAATGGGCGATGTCAGTGCCCTTTAAAGAACACGAAATGGTCAAAATTTCCGCAGCCTTCCATTACGGCGTGCCTCATAATCATATCTGGGTTTTGGCACGCAAAACCCCAGTTGTTATTATTGTTAAAGGGGAACTCCGACGATTTTTTGACATTCACCGATTTCTATAAAACTTTCAGCATATGTTCTCTTCGGCACCCTGATGATATGTGCCAAATTATACAGCCTTAACTCACTTAACTTTTTAGAAAACGCATTTCAAACATTGGTAGCCGATTCCGAAACACGCCTGTAAACGCGGGCCACCCTGGTATGTGACGTAACGCGCCTACCCCGTCTCGCCCAGCAGGCGGATGCAGCACACGCTTTCTTCTACGCGGCGACCAAGACGGGGGCATATTTGTTGGGTTTTGTCAGCTGCATAACGCGTTAGTCGTCGTTGACACCGTGTATTACAGTAAGCCCGCACAATACCGAGCAACGACGAGATCAATGCGGGGTACGGACGCGCCGAAGGGTCGAAATCAAAAGGCGATGCTTCCGCGCTCAGATAGTAGCTGCACTCATTGCTGAACTCATCACTGGTAAGTTCATACGGGCTGGCACAGCTTGATTCAGCTTCGGATGACATCGACAGCTTGCTTTTCGCGAGATGAAAGGAGCAGGTGTTCTATGTCACCCTGGCCAGCAGTGGCGGCATGTAGCGGATTTCGTGACGTCATCGCATGCCCAGCATGGAGCAGCTCCCTGTTTTGGTTTCGGTTTTGACTCATTGTTTTTTGCTTACTTAAAATTATTGAAGAGTCTCTCAGTAAAACGAACCACCCTAGCTAATACAGGACTGTTAATACTATTTGAAAACGGCATTATCTCAATATGGTCGAAAATACACCGGAGTTCCCCTTTAAGCAGATGGCTCACCATTAGGTAGCGCCTGCGACCATATCGGTAAGCACTCACGTGGCGCGTATTGTGTTTTTTTTCTCCACTTTTTCAACGCGATTGAATGACGTTTCAGTGTTTGCCACTCATTGTGCGCAGGTGAAAGACGCGGGCGGTCGGAAGAGCGGCTGATTGTACCTTCGCCGCATCGGGCAACGCCAACGGTTCCAGTAAAGCCATCGGAGAACCAGACTGACGGTTTCGCTAATGACTCGCTGCTCGATCACCCTTCGCCGCAATCTTGCGGGTCACCGTCAGAGGAGGGACCGAGACGAAAGCGTCCGAGACGAAACTCGTCGCCAGCGCAGCTAGCGCACTCGATCCCCAGAACTGGAGCTGCACCAAAAGGGGATCCAGATGACACATCTGCCCTTCAAGCACCATCCGAATCACCACGTTTTCCATCGCCGCCACCGTCACCCGCCCCGTTGCTTCCTGACCTGATGTTGTTGTCGCGGGTCTTGTATCTCCCCGTTGTCCCCAGGTCCGACAAGCGTACGGAAGCGGAAGCTTTTGTTCAGGATATTTGGCCGTGCTGATGCGGCGCTAACCATGACGGCACAAGGAGCATCCGAGCAGAGCATGCTTTTAGACGTTGGTTGGCAGTCTGTACACATTTGATATTACTAATCTGTAATCATAAATAAAGAAAAAAAACGAGACTTCTGCAATTTATTTTGCTGTGAATTCACTTATCGTAAACGCAAGAGTTTATTCGGTTGCCCGTTCCTTGATGGTTCCTCAAGGGCCAGTACAGTGAAGTAGATTGGGAGAGGGGGTGAATATTAACCCTTTCAGACGCCACCTATGAAGAACTTTCTGTAAATGTGTGAAATCGATGAAACGTTATCTCAAGTCACTCAATAGTCTGTTGCAACAAAAATAATCTCATAATATGTTAATTTATTTACGTTATAGTAACTAATCCTAATTAAGTTATAATTAAATAACTATTTATCCTGAAGTCATTGATGCTCAGTTTTGGCATAAGTAGAATGAAATCTAAGGCTAGAAATATAGTGCAAGTTCATTTTTGGTTCTGTCCATTTTGAGCAAAGAAAAATTAC
The DNA here is from genome assembly GCA_030522465.1 of Rhipicephalus appendiculatus. Taxonomy (NCBI): domain Eukaryota; kingdom Metazoa; phylum Arthropoda; class Arachnida; order Ixodida; family Ixodidae; genus Rhipicephalus; species Rhipicephalus appendiculatus. The sequence goes on along the minus strand of JALIZH010029148.1, from coordinate 24,414 downwards.
ACTTTTCACATGGCTCGCAGGAAGTGGCACGTCGAACGACTCGTCGAACGTGGTAGTGCCTTCAGAAAAGTGATCACATACAACAATACGCTACAAAATAAAGTTAAATGAAGACGAATTTATTTTTGAGGAGGTTCAATTCACCCAAAGCTCAATATATCTCACTCTCTCTTAGCGCCTAGTTGATACAAATGGCAAAAATAAGCGATGTACACAATTGTGCACATAGCGTATCAAAAGGTTAAACGAAATATCCCAAAACATTGTCATTTGGATGGATGAATGCCTTTCCGTTATCTTTTATATATGGGTTATTTCTTAAGAGGATTTGACGCCAGGATTGGAGAAACATATCGATATTGATCTCCAGAATGACTGAACTTTGAACGCCGATTCTGAAATTAGTTTTTACTCCACGGTTCTCTTTTAACACATGGTGACCTCATGTTGTGACTCACGAAAAAAAAAATGCTTTTGCCCAATCACGTCTGTGTAGCTCATGAACGTACTTATTATGAAAGTAATAATGTACGTGACGAAGACATGTAAGGACCGGGCCGCTAGCGAATGGTCCGTGGGCCGCGTGTTTGAGATCCCTGGTTTATACAACAAGCTGGTGTGTCAACACAAAATGTTGGGAGTTCCCCAAGCAAAAAAGCTGTTAAAGACAGCTTGAAGGGACCTAGGGGACCGTACAGGGAGCAGCGAATAAAAAGTCACAGAGAAAAAAAAGCAAAAAAAAAGCGGTATAACTAATACAACTTGATAAGATATAATAGCATCGGTACACAGGAAAACAAATATAAAAAGATACAACAAAAAGGCACAGATACAGCGAAGTGAATATTACAGGGAAATGCCCAAGAAATTAAAATGCACCCATACAGTTATGAAAACTGCACATTCCGTAGATGCAAACGTTAGAACATATAAAAGAAAAGTTTGGCAATGCAAGAATAATGGTACAGTGACAATAAATGAGATTATGTTGTGACGGCTGTACAGTCGTTTAATAGGAATAGTCTTATTTGTTTTTTAAATTTATGGGGTGGGATATCACAATTTATTTGTGAAGATACACGATTTATTAATGCAGGTATCTGATAGGTGAGGGCTGACCTTCCGTAATTTGTACGTGTTCGTGGTATTGGTGTCTGAGTATAACCTAGGGGATAACGTCCTGATGTTGCATGTGCCATGTCTATCAAATTATGTTTCTGTATGTGCGGGAGGAGTTTATAGTCGCATAATTTACTTGCTTTAAGCAAATTATGCTTAAGAAGTAAAGGATTTCTTGGTAAGCTTTTTTGGCTCACCATAATAATTCTCGAATAGTCTGAGCACTTTCTTTTGCATTGTTTCCAGTTTGTTGTAATTTGAAGTTGTCGTACCCCAAACAAGTGTGCAATAAGATAGCCGGGAGTAGAATTGCGCGTAATATATCGCCTTTTTCAGATGCAAAGGAGTTAAATCGGACAGTTTAAATATTATACCAACGGCTCTGTTTAGCTATGAAGTTAGTTTGTTGATGTGCGTATTCCACGACATTCATTTTGCACGCTCTAAAACGGAGCCCCGATACGTTAGCATAGGCTCAGTGTCACAGGGCTTATTAGCGGGCTTAAAGGAGAAGGACTGGATCAAGCCTGGATCAGTTGGCTTCGATACCGGCTCGAACCCTGTCTTCTTTACAGCGAAAGCTGTTATGTGATCACAAGGGCCGATTTTGGCGGCGTAGTTGTCCGCCGTCTCCGCCGCCGGTGTCCGTAACCGCGATCGCGCGAAATAAGAAAAAAAACGAAATAAATAAAAATACCCAGGACAGAATTGGATTCGAACCCGGGCCCTCTACATGGCAGCCTAGTATTAAGGCGAAAGCCTTTAATGTCTCATCATAGTCCCTCAATACTTTTACTGGTCACGAAACTTCTCCGTCACTCTATGAGAGAGCTTTGTGTGCTGCCAACTTTAACCGCGGCAGGGCGCCACCAGTGCTAAGGGGGCGCTCGTCAGGGCTAGCGAGGCGATATTCTAGCGTGGTCGGCGTGGTGTTGTGGTGTGTTGGCTTTGTTCATGTCATATTTTATCACGAGTGTGTGGTGCTGTCCGTGCCTGTTACCGTTTTCGAATGCGACGAATTGTTAGCGGCAGCTTGACCAACGATTCCGAAGACATATTGTGTGCCGCACCGTCGCTCCGGCTAAGGAGGCACTCGCCGAGGCTAGCGAGGCGACGGCATGGTGTGTTGCCTCTGCTGGCGTCGCGTTTTATCGCGAATGTACGATGCTGTCTGTGCTTGTTACTGTTTTGAACGCGACGAATAGTTAGCGGCAGCTTGTCAAACGATGCCGAAGACATCGAAAGCCGAGAGAAGTGACCCCGAAAGCCGAGAGAAGTGGAAACGGGTGATACCGCTTCAAGAAACCGGTACATTCTCGTTTAGCTTACCGAACATTCGCTTATGCGAAAGATATTTCGATAAGGAGCACATCATTCGTGAAGACGAGTGCGTTATACTAGGCACTGTTGTTAGATTTCCGCGTGAAAGAGCTAAGCCGAGGGCAGACGCAATTCCTCGATTGTCTGGTGGCTTCTCGGCTTACTTGTCGAAGGTGTAGGCACCTCGGCAGTTGCCACACAGGCAGCCGGTCAAGCGTCCTCGGGAGCTATCAGATGATTTCAGTAAGGAAAATGATGCACATGGACGGCTCCGACGCATTGGATGCTGTAATAAATGACGATAAATATTGCAGTTTTACACGGCTTGCTCTTCTGTGCATATCCTCGAGAATCTATCTGCGTTGAACTTGAACATTGCTACACATTTTTAATACTGTGATAGTTGTTTGTGCTGTTAAATTCACTGTTTCTGATGTATTTTGTGAGCTTGTAATCATGCATATTTATTTATACTTCTGCACATATATGTCCGCCTTCTTCAGTTTCTGTTTTGAAAATAGAATGCTTACAGCTTGCATTGAGTTGTTATGAAAATATAAAATGTCTGAAGCCTAATGGTTTTTATTAAGGTGCTAAAAGATTTCAATAGTCACTAGATCAATCAGCCGCACAAGACCCTTCTTTGAGCATGGCTAGAAAAATACATGAAACAATCGCTTGGCGCTTTGCAGCGGGCGTAGCCATATGCAGCTTTCACTGTAAAAACACATGTACTAATTCTTCAACGTGCCTGTAAACCTAAATTCACGAGTTTTTGCACTTCGTCTCCTTCGAAATGCGAGCGCTGTAACTATAGGCGTGTTTAGCAGCACACCTTAGCTACTAAGCTACCGAGATGATAAAAGAGCAATATCATGGTTTTCGCCTGTGTGCAGGTATTGCTACAATTTTGTGATATTCGCTTCATAGTTTTCTACATGCACTCTGCCCGAGACAGAAAACCCACCGATGTGCGGACAATCTACAGTTCTTTCCCCCTAACGTGGCATTTCCTACGCCGAGCGCCTGTGGCACACGGCAATGTACCCAAAAGTAACATTTAACTCAGTCATATGTATTGTGAAGAGTTCTGGCTAAGTATTTTTTGAAAGCGTGGTTACATCATCACGAAAAAGCATCATCGTGTAAGTTGCGCGCGTCCGTTTCTCGGCGAAGAGGCGTGATGCACGCCCGCCGATGGTACGTACAATTGCGTATACTGGCAGGGTTCATCCCGGTTCTACCGCTTACATCGACTACAGCTTCGAAGAAAAATAAAGCGTCAAAAAGAGATGGCCTAACAATGTTTGCTAAATTGGTGTGCAGCGCGGGGCTGCACGCCGATTTCGCCACGATTGAAAGGAATGAAACACTGCCGCAACCGAACAGACATTTATGGCCGCTGCGCGCAGGTACGCTGACCAAGCGATGGGAGAGAATATGAAACCCCACTGAAATATGTCCGTGAAGCTACCAGAGCGAGTCTCCGCCACGGAAACTTCGTAACGCGCCAAAAACACGCCGTTCAAGCGGCTGCGATGAAAGCCCCCTTGGCTGCAGTGGCGCCCCTGGCGGGAGGTTCTGTCCCTATACCAAACTTGGCCCGAAGTTTCGTGACCAGTAGAAAGTATTGAGGGACCATGGTCTCATGCTCACGTCCGTCCGGCGTCCGTCCGTCCGGTGTCCGTCCGGCGTCCGTCCGTCCACACCCCCACTGCGCATGCGCCAACCGATTAAAAAAAATAAAAATAAAAAACCTCCTCTCCACCTCTCTCCTCTAGGCATCCCTCCCCGCGGAAGCCACACCCTCATTGCGCATGCGCGTCCCCTCCCTCTCTCCCCTCCTACGCTCCCCCCTTTCTCCCCTCCTACGCTCCACCTTTCTCCTCTACCTCTACTGCGCATGCGCGTCTTCCCCTCTCCTACGCTGACGATGACGATTCTGACGGCCGTTTTTTTGCGCTGTCAGTAAATCTGACTTGGCCCAACAAAAACGGAACGATTCAGAGCTTGGACAACTTATCAAATGCATTGAAGGCTGCATCTCGAGTGCACCGCGGGCATTCGCGCGTTCAGGGTGATTTTTTCTCCGTAGCGACATCCTCTACAAAAGACATGGCGTAGTCAGTTGAATGGCCACAAGCTTTCGCCGAACACACTTTGGAATGTACAAAGCGTCCTTCAATTTTCTACCTCAGAGCCACCCCTGCTTTTTCTCTATTTCCGGTTGTACGTCACACACAAGGGGACATAAGTATTATATTACAATACGCTCAAATACGCACAAAAAATGACACAACAAACATGACACAGCAAACGCTCCCACTGCCGTGAAACAATGCATAAACAACATTGCGACTTAAAATTTCTTCATAGTTAGCAGGGCTTCAAGCCTTTCCAACCACGAAAGAACATATTTTTTTTTGTTTTTTTCTACCTCTATAAACCGTGCTATGCTTTAAAATATTGTCTCGCTGGTCTTCTGTCAGAGTCACAGTAAAATACAGCCATTCGAGAGCGCAGAAGCGCAAGACAATAATCATGATTAGGTCAAATGGTGATCCGTCCTCATTCTCTATTGCTAAGTACCTGATTCCATGAGGGTCTAACGGAAATTTTTTTTGTTTGTCCTCTGTAAAAGATTCCACGAATATACCCCCCTCCCAACAGTGAAGAAAAACGTGGTCAATTGTTTCCGGTTGGTTGCAGATTAGGCAGTCGGTAAAAAACCTCGTTTATTTAGAAAGCTTCTTACTGGAAGTGTTCCTGTGTGTAATTTAAAAAAGGAAACTTTTACATTTGGATCTACTTGTATTTTTTAACTCGTTTAAGTACATTCTGACCCTTGCGTGCAGTATATAGCGCTCTGTACATTGGGATGGGGAACACATTGTCACATAGATACTTATAAAGTTTTTTTCTTTCCAACAGAAAACAGGTAGTCGGGCCACAGTCCATGCGAAAACCCGAGTTACTTACCCAATTTATGTGGCTTCCTGTGCTTGAAAAACCGTTCCAAACTGACCCTATGCATGCTGCATATCGGTTAAAGGAATCACGTTAGCATGTGTAATAGAGCGTTTCAGAAGAGTAAAGTGACAACCTGGCGTCACATAATGCGAACTGCGTAACGAGTGGGTCGTTGAATGCTTCCAACCCATTACAAAAGGCTCAGACATAATTCTTGATTGTCCTCAGCCGCAGCATTAACAAAGTGCACATAATGCCTTACAGGTGTGTAGCGCGTACCACACTTCTCCGAAGAATGATGAATATTAATTGAATAGTACACGCTTTCCTACTTCACGAAAATTATGATGAATTTATAGCGTGGTGGGTACCATGCAAGTGTACTTGTAGTAGCTTCTCCAAGAATGTTTCAAAAAGGCCCTAGAAAAGCCAACTGCACGAGAAATTCAACGACAACGTATACGTATTTACACCGACGGCTCAACGACCCTCCGAAGTTCGTCCGGAGCAGTGGTTGTCCCAGCGAGAGGTGTAACTGTTAGCTTTAAGACCGCCCGCCCAACAACAACAACGGCTACGGAACTCGCAGCTCTTGGCGCTGCACTTTGTGTTGTCAATTCGCTAACTGCAGCGATGGTCAACATATAGTAATTCCAAAGCAGCCCCTACAATCTCTCTTGGCAGCCCTGCGGCGTGGACCATACGAACAACTGGTATTGAGATAGGACACCTCATTCATACGTCATTTGAGAAGGGGCATCAAATGACATTTCAATGGTTGCGAAGTCACTGCGGCGTGATTGGCAATGAAGATGCCGATAATGCTGCCCGGTTAGCTTTGCAAGGCGACAAGGAAGAGGCTATACCCCTCTTCAAGGTCTGATGCTGCTGCCATGCTTCGAAGAATCGCAAATGATATTTCGCACTCAACAGTGAATACATCAAGAAGCCAAAACTATTGGCAACACCACGTAAACGCGTTGCGGTGATTTCAAATACCAACTGGACTCCGCCGAAGAGAGGCCACTCTGCTATGCCGCTTATGGCTAAGAGTGGCTTTCACAAACCCATATTTGTTTCGGATAGGGATGGCCGACAACGCTCTTTGCGACGCCTGCGGTACCGAGGAGGCCTTGCAGCATATCTTCTGCGACTGTACTCGCTACGCTGTGCAGAGACGATCCCTCTCATTCGCTCTCGCTCCTCTTCACAACAGAAGGATGACACTAAAACCTATTCTCCAATGTCATCCTGAAAAGTCACCGAGAATTCAAGAAACCAAGGCATTGCTACAATTCCTAAGGAGAACAGACGTGCACGAGCGGCTGTAGACTCTTAACACATGCGCACATGCGCGCGCACTTGCGCAGACGGCTCACAAAAGCCCACGAAAAACAGCACAAAGTCACTTTGGTATGACGCCAGACTTCTGCAATAGAATAAATTCACTTTCAAGCAGATTCAGTGAACGGCGGGAGATTGTCGAAGCCTTTCTGATAAAAGGGAAAGGCGACGCGTGCGTCAGCCAGCCGTCTTGAATATGCTGGAAAGTGAATGTAATCTACTGCAGAAGTCTGGCGTCATACAAAAGTGACTTTGTGTTGTTTTTCGTAGGCTTTTCTGAGCCGTATGCGCAAGTGTGCGCGCATGTGCGCCTTCTAACGTGGTTTTCCTTTTTCACTCTGTTTTGTAATAAATTCAGTTTGAAGTTAGCGCTCGCCGTGTCCACTCTTTTTCGCATGTCCTTGTTTTTTGGCGCTTTGAAGTTGTTACCTGAACAAGCATCATACATATTGGGCACGTAATCCTATCAGGAACTACTCAGGTTCGATTCTGGCTATTCAAAATTGGTAAAAAGAGGAGCAGCTTTGCTTTGTGTGCAGCACGATATCAAGAAGTCTTTCTTTCACACGGTACCTGCCAGCCTAGAAGCACAGGGTTATCAGGTTAAAGAAGGTGTCGTACCTGGATAAGGTTAATTACTTAATTGCTGAAAAGGCCCTTGGAGTCGTGACATCTGGCAAGAAAGAAGAGCCCTCGAACTCTTGTGGGAACCTGGACAGACTGGTTGCGATCCCGTATATCCATAATTTCTCTTATAGAATTAGGAAATTATGTCGAAAATCGATGTACGCGTTGTTTCTTTGGTGCCAAATAAGCTCAAAGGGTTTTGCAAAAGAGTCAATAAATGTGAGAGCGGAAGTAAATGAACAGGCTGCAGTGTTAAGTACATAAACGAATTTGTAGAATGCTCAGATGGCGTTGTGTACGGCATTCCTCTCTCTGTAATAGTAGCCACATAGGCCAGACTTGGAGGTGCAATAATGAGAGACTTAAAGAGCATACTTATGCCGGTTCGCTGTTGATCCGCCCAGGCCATTTGGCTTCTCAGTGCGCACAATGTATATGCAGAGTGATGTTTCATGACGCAAAAGTATCGGTGCGCTCTACTGATCAGATAGAGTAGGAAATCACCAAAGCGTTTCATGTGCACAGCAGCGAACGGTGCATCGGCACTCACTCATTTGCACTTTCTCAAAAAGAAATGATCATTTCTAAGGCAACCATGTTACTGAATGTGTAACTCATGACACGTGTCGGTGGCGCTGTTTGGCACGAGGCTGATATGCTTTTTTAAAGACGATAGTCTTTCTTGGGATACTTAAATGCAAAGAGTTTGGTCTGTATGTCTGTCTGTCTGCCACCCGATTCAGCTAGCTACAGGGCCAAAGTTTAACTAATTTCTGAACGCCCAGCCATCTTGAACTGGTGTTTGCGTTCATACTTGTGAACATATTCGATCAAAAAACAAATACTACGCATACCTGAGGCGCAACATTAATATGTAAGTATCAGGTAATGTGTTCTTTTATAAGAAAATACACAGATACGTAATTCTAAAGACCCTAGTGTCTTTTAGGCTGTGCTGAAAATGCGGAGCTGTGCATGAACTGCGACGCTTCGCACGAAAAAGCGCTTTGCCGACGATAAAGTGCAGCCGCTGGCAGTGGCCCTTTGGTTCAGCACAAGCTCATGTTTTTCGATGGCGTCCATATCTCGCGCAGCGCCGCCTCTATTTTATCAATGCCAGCCAGATGCGGCCAATTGAACGTAGAGTAGGCGCTGTCTGAGGCAAGACAAAACATAGGAGTACTGCCGACACAAGACTATCGTCTTTCGACGACATTTGCAGCGAAGCACGCAGATACGCCGCCAATTTTTTTAATGCGATAGCGTCAAAGAGCTCGTTTCGCAAAAATTCCGGCGTCGGCGTCGGTGTCGTTGGTTGTGAGCGAAAAATCATCATCTTGTCCGTGACCGAAAAGTCAAGAAAGATGCAAATAAAATAAATAATAAAAATTTCCAGGTACGAGTGAGGATCAAACTCACGCCCTCTGCGTGGCAAGCAGGTGTTCTACCACACAGCCACGCCTCTACTTGGAAATACAGTGAAAATAACTTTCATGCTTCGGAAACGCAGGCGTCCTTTATATGAGCGTCGCAATATAACATGTAATATCCCAGTAATATTGCGTGCTACAAGCGTACATTGCCATCGGGCGTCAGAACATGTGACTATCATAACGATAGCGTAGTTTAAAGACGGCCACCCATTACAAAAGGCACACACCATACCAGTGGCGTAGCCAAGGGGGGGGGGGGTTCAAACCCCCCCGAAATTTTTCAGTTTTGCTTGCGTATATATGCACGCATGAACATACATAAAGTATGGTTGAACCCCCCCCCCCCCCCCCCCCGAAAAAAATTTCTGGCTACGCTACTGCACCATACTGCACGTATTCCCTTAACACCGCGTAGTGGGTGCACAGCAAGTATGCGCTAAGCGGTTGAAGTACGCACTCGGGACAGGATGTCGCTATCGCGTTCAACTCTTACAGGCGAAGCTTAAGGGTCCCCCCAATTTTTTTATGATATTAAGGAGATGTTGGCGGTTTTGTAAAGCACCAGCTACTCCTTTTCACGGATGTCAAAAGCTCAGCAACAAAACAATCCATAAAGAAAAGAACAGATAAGCAGAGTTCATAACATTCACATAATAACATGAAGAAAAACACAATACAGAACCCTGTCACATAACACTATAGTTCTCATGAGATGCATTTGCACGTACACCATATATGATGTAAAAGAACACTACACAACGTGCAGTCACATAGCAGCGCTAAAATTGGGAAAGTCCAGTCATATGAACGCAGAATGAGTTCTCACATCAAGTTACACAAAGTGCTACATGGTCAGGTCCAACCATATGCTTAAAATCTCTGTAAACAAGTTTCCTCAATAATTGAGAAGTATACTGCTCTCTTCTAAGAATTTCTTGACAGCTAGTAGTGCGCGTTTTTTGTAAGGCACGTGTTGGCCATGGACCTAGGATGACTGAAGGGCCTACGGTCCAGTGTTATTAGATCTCTTATTAGCTGTTGTTGTTTTATCGCGATAGCAATTATATGGACACTGTCGGCTATTTCTTGCCGTCGGCGGCGGCGTCGCCGTCATGCCCCGTTTATATATATATATATATATATATATATATATATATATATATATATATAAAAGCCACGAATAAAGATCAGAAAATTATTTTCCGACACGCGGACCTCCCACTCCGCAGCGCGCGGTGCTAACCGCTAGGCCACAGAAGCGCACGTCCTTCAGCATAGTAACGGCGAGCTATTTATATACATGATTCACCGCTGGCGGTACGCCGATCTCTGGGGAATATCAGCTTGTTCTCTGCCTTACCAGCAAACCAGCGAGATGGCGCAAAGTGCACGCTGGGCGCTCCACTCGGTGCGATGCGTTGGCTCCCCGACTTGCACTTTGGCCTCCAGGGCGTAGTCGCCTTTGCCCGGGCGCGCGCGCGCGCTTATCTCGGGGTGGGGGGGGATGGGGGGCATTTTTACGTCGTGTGCTTTCGCCGGAAAGATTGCGTTTAGGTTATAGAGCGTACAAAGGTCACTTCGCTCGCTGCAGAGGCCCCGTTTCCGAAAGTAGTGCGCTGTTCAAACACAGTGAAGTAACAACTGTGACACTTGTTCGCGCTCGTCCTGTGTATACCTGTGCGTATGTTTCGTGCGTCCTTTGCGCTTAAGCAGGGCGCTCAAAGTTTCGATCTGCTTGCCGGTCTTCGCGTGAAATGCCAATTTGTTACTATCGCATTCATTGCTTCCCCCCTCGCGGCGAAACTGTGAGTTTTTCCTGATATCGTGGGCATTCTACTAAAATATGTTGCACATCTTCATCCAAGTGACCATATTCGCATTCTGGGCTCTCCGCTCGTGAAGTTTTGTGTAAGAAGTGCTTTGTGTACGTGGTACCCAGCCAGAGGCGGTGAACGAGCGTTTCAAAGGCCCTGCTTGCTTTTAACGTTAAAGGAATCCGGAATTCAAGAGCAGGATCAATGTAAAATAGGTCTGAATAACTTGAATTTCCATCAAACCATGTCGCTCTGCAACTATGAGCTGACATCTGTCACTGTATGTGCTGTAATTCGCTTTTCGTTATAGGTATTCCCTATGTATATTTTTACTATGTACTTGGCCAGCTGCTTCATCCGCCGCAACATTGCGAGGGATATTGCAATGGCCAGGTATCTACTGGAATAGTATTGCGTGGTTTTCTTCACTTGCTTTTGTAAGTTCTTTCAATGTTTCGTAAATCGTCTGCCGTTTCTTGGTTACTGAGTTTTCCCCTCCTTTTTCGTGTTGCTTTTCTTTTTCGATTCTGTACATAAGGCTGTGCATAAACATAGTTGTTAGTCTGCGCATCACACTGGGTTGTCTTTCGTTTTCCTCGGTCCGAGTCGTACCTGGCAGGGCATTACAGACAAAGAAACTTTGACCGATTCTATCTGTCTAGGCACCCACGTATGACTGCTGTCGTGGTCGACTCCTTAAAATGGTATGCACTGACAAGATGACTGACAGGTCACGACATGTATAACGTCATAGAGTTTCCTATAAATACACTTGAGGGAACTCTGGCGCTAGTGTCTATGGGAGCTGCAACGATTGGCGCGTCAGCCAGCATGGGAATGATGGGTGTAGTACACGGAATTGTCTAAAATTGGTTATTTCGGCCCCGTTTGACTCCGTGTGGCCTGAATCCGCTTTGTCGCACGAGCAAGTTCAGCAAAAATGCAGGAGTTACACTTCACCTCCTTGACCTTTTTAGGCTCACCAATTAAAATCGGCTCACGAAGTTCACGACGGTCCATTCTTTAATTCGCAACAAAACCACAACATAACAGTAAACACAGCCACAAGTGCGTTCGAAGCTCGCAAGCACGAAGACTAGGCAAATCCATGTACTACCCATCCTTCCCATGGTGGCTGAACGATCGCAGCGCCAGAGTTCCCTCTAGTATATATTGTAGGAAACTCTATGGATAGCATGACATACCTGTTGCGTATGTTGCGGGGGGTTTATATCGCCAGCTGATGGCGATGGGCTTCTGTGCGTGCCGTTCTTCTCCCTCACACGTACATCATGGAACCCTTTCCAGAAACCACGAGTGGCGCATACCCGCATGACACTAGCAGTGGCATGAGGGTATATGCGCCACAGGTGACACCTAAAAGCGTCAAAAAGAGACATTAAAACTTCAAAAGAAATAATTGTTGGTGTATAACGTGCAAAAACGACGATATAGTTATGCCCGCCTTAGTGGGGGACTCCACACGAAGCTCGACCACCCCGGGTTGTTAAAGTGCACCTAAACCGTAAGCACAAGGGTGTTCTTGACTTTTCAGACGTTATCGAAGGTAAATACAGCGTCTAAATACAGCCTTATCGAATGTAAATACAGCGTCTTGCTTTTTTACTAATAGAATTACTTGTGCAACTCTCCCTCCAAGTGGAATCCACAAATTTCTAGTTCAGTGACTAACAATTTCAAGTAGTCCCTGGGGGTAAATCTTATGGAGCATTTTTATAACCGACGCAGTCATACAATCAGTACCTGGCGCGGCATTGCGCAGCATTCTTACTATATTTGGTAGTTCCACAACAGTGACCTCCTCAAAATCATTATCGCGACTGGGTGTGGTGTGAAGAAACAGTCGTAAAGCGACTTCCTATGCCTCTAGCTATATCTTCAAAAAACTTCAATTCACTCAACACTGAAACCACTGATTCCACGTCTGTCAGTGTAGGAAAGACATTGTTGGTTCTCAAGAAGCCAAATTGTGTTTTTCTATTGACAGTCTTTGAAAGAAGGTCAAAACGTTGGCTTTTACGGTTGGTCATCGCCGTGGCAATGGTTCTCTTAAAAATAGTCGCCGAATATTTATAACGCTCCTATAGCAAAGACACTGGTTGAAAAGTAATTTTTTATGCCACCTTTCTTTATATATTATGATGCGAACAGTCCGCATTCCACCAAGGGTCACCGGAATCGCTTTTACATATTTGTACGGTGAATCGGAGTCATTTAACGAGTCTTTTCGAATGTCGATTTATCTGATGGCATCCTGTTCCCTATCATCTGTCCGGTTAGATAAAGCAGTGCGTAATAATTTTTCAAAGGTGCTGGAATTTACATGTGTAACAGATAGTCAAGCCAAAGAAGTTAATGGACATACAACCTTGACAATGTAGGAATATGATCACTACTGGTGCCATAGATAGCAGACCATGTCAAGATAGATAAAAACTAGAAAAAGTCAATTCGTTTGCTGAATACGACTGCTTACACGTAGAAGTGGGTGACTTCTAGGTTATTTTTAGTAGCCCCATTCTACAGACGCTGTTAGGACGTATCGAAACATTATTACAGTTGCACTCTTCCGCGTTTTGGCTTCGGCTTCGCTGGTGAACATGTCAAATTTTATTCATTTGTGATAGTGACTAAGGGCCGCTTTTAGAAATTTCATAGCTACAACGGATTCAAAAGTTGAAAAAACAGCGCGAACAAAGGCCGAAGGAAGATGACGCAAGGACGTCCCGTTTTCGCGCTGTTTTTTTTTTGAAATTTTGAGTTTTGCACCAACTAGCCCGCCTTTCGCCGCTTCTGCAGTTTACAATGGGCTCTTCGCATCAAAGATTTCAATTCTCTCATTTTGCCCTACGGCCTATCTTTACTAATTGAAATGTTAACTAATGCAATTTTCTTAGTTACTATCCTAAATGATAATGGTATCCATCGTAGACTGCCTGCCAATGCAGAAAGAGGAATTGTAAAGGCAGCGAGAAAAAGTTGCCTTTCGCTGATTTTCGGAGGATTTCTGGACACATTTAATAAAACACCCTTTGTAATGCAATAATTTGCTTTATTCGCTGCATTTATATGCGACAAATCAAGGCTTTCATAGTTACTATTTTATTTGCCTCGCAATGAGGAAATATCGTTTCATGGATCGTCTTTATCGTAAGAAACCTTGTCTCTCATCTTGCGGTCCTTTGGTTCAGCGTTTCTTCGGTGGAAGCCACCGCGCTGGTGCTCTTAGAAGTGAAACTAGAAGGACTGCTGTTGTATGAAGCCTTTACTCTGTCCCCAGTGTTTTGCTGGTGCTCTAAGGATTATAGCTTGGCGAACTGTTGATGCATGAGACCTTCACTTCGTCACCACCGCCATGCCGGAACTGGAGCTTGGTGCACTGTTGCTGCATGAGGCCTTCGCTTCGTCACCTCCGCCGTGCCGGAGTTCTTAGAACTGGAGCTTGGCAGGCTGCTGCTGCATTAGGACTTTACTGCACCACCACCACCGTGCCGGCGCTCTTGTAAATGAAGCCTGGCGGGCTGTTGCTGTATGAGGTCTTTGCTCCCTTACTACCACCACGCTGATGCTTCTATAACTGTTACTTGGCGGCCTGTTGCTGTATGCGGTCTCATTTCCGTTACCACCACTACGCTGATGCTTCGATAACTGGTGCTTGGCGGACTGTTGCTGTATGAGGCTTTGCTCCATCACCACCACCATGCCGATGCTCTGAAAACTAGAGCTTGGCAGTCTGTTGATGTGTATGGTATTTACTTTGCCATCGCGGTCGGGCCGGTTCTCTAGAATGGGATCTTGGCGGACTGTCGCTTTATCAGGTCTTTACTTCACCACGACTGGCATGCCAGCGCTCTTAGAACTCGAACTTGGTAGGCTGTTGCTCTATGAGGTCCGGGCTCCGTCACCACCGCCGTGCCGGTGCTTTGAGTACTAGAGCTTGGCGGTCTCTTGCTGTATGAGGTCTTTACTGCGTCACCACCACCGCGCTAGTTCTCTTAGAACTGGAGCTTGACGGGCTGTTGGTGTATGAGGGCTTTGCTGTAGCGCCACCACCTTGACTTGGAACTTGGCGGACAGTTGCTCTGTGAGGTCTTTACTCCGTCACTACCGCCATGCTGTGCCGGTGGAAGTGGAGCCTGGCGAGCTGTTCGTGTATCAGGTATTTGCTCCGTCACGTCCACCAAGCCAGTTCTCTCAGAACAGGAGCTTGGCGGATTGTTGCTGTATGATGTCTTTACTCCACCAACACCACAGCGCCGGTGCTCCTAGAACTGGAACTTGGCAAACTGTCGCTGTATAAGGCCTTTACTCTGTCACCACCGCCATGCCGGTTCTCTTGAAACTGGAGCTTGCTGAACTGTTGCTGTATGAGGTCTTTAATCCACCACCACCTCAGCCCCAGTGCTCCTAGAACTGGAGCTTGGCAGACTGTCACTGTATAAGGCCTTCACTCCGTCACCACCGCCGTGCTAGTGCTCTTAGATCTGGAGCTTGGCGAGCTGTTGCTGTATGAAGTCTTTGCTCCGTCACCACCACCATGGTGGCGCGTACAGCTAGGTGAACTGCTGCTGTATGAGGACTTCATTCCGTCACCACCGCCGTGCCGGCGCTCTTAGATCTGAAGCTTCGCGAGCTGTTACTGTATGAAGTCCTTGTTCCGTCATCACCACCGTGGTGTCGCTTTTGGAAGTGCAGCTAGGTGGGCTGCTGCTGTATGAGGCCTTCACTCCGTCACCACCGCCGTGCTGGTGATCTTAGATCTGGAGCTTGGCGAGCTGTTGCTGCAACAAGTTCTTGCTCCGTCACCACCACCGTGGTGGTGCTTTTGGAACTGCAGCTCGATGAACTGCCGCTGTATGAGGCCTTCACATCCGATCCAGCGACCTCCGGGTCGGCAGTCGTCTAAAAGACTATCCCAAAGAGTGGTATAGGAGATCAACAATTGGCTACTTAATAACTTTGAATCGAATTATTCTGTGAATTGGAATCTTACATCCCACAGACACGATGGAAGAATTAGCTATTCTACCATTAAAGTCTTGCAAAAAGTTGCCACCCGAGCTTAATACATGGCCGTTATTACGGCGGCGTCACCGAAGAAGTGCACAGCAAACGGGTTCGAGCCTTTGTAAGAAAACTAGCGATCAGCGAAAGAACCAGACCGAATGCACACTGACATGTGCACACTGACATGTGCACTGCACAGCGCCATCATGTAAGCACAATCCAAAGAAATGGGATGTACAACGAACTTGGTGTCAGCCTACCCATGAAGTTAACTAAATTAGTACAATAAGGCTAACATTACTTTTAAGAAATATACAACCATACAGGTAGGCATGTTGCAGTTTTTTAATTGGATTAGTTTATCCTATGGCATCAAAACATGCAGCATATGATCATACAGTTTAGTTTTCTGCAGAAAAGTCCAAAACAGACCTGTGGTGTTGACTGTAGATCCACTTACCACAATTTGTAAAAGCGTTCAGCCATGCGAACAAAACGACAATATTGCGTTCATATATGGCTGCACATATTTACCCACAGATATGTGAAAACTAACGTAATGTTCTGGAATTATGCTTGGGAACTTGTCGGCATTATCACACAACTGCAATGCACCAATACTTCTGTTATACATAATTAGCACAGCAATGTTTACAATATTTCCATGCCAGCCAGTGTCATCTGCAACGTAAAAAGTTATTAATCTCTAATTCGTCATTTCATGGCTTACACATAATTACCTTATTGAAAATTAATCCCAGTACCATGGCTGTTAAGTCAACTTAAAATTAGGCAATCACATGCCTAAATTTAAAAATTTCCTATATATAGTGGCTGGTGGCTTGGCATATTGGATCCTAGGGCGTGATATGCCATGAGGTTGAATAGAATTTTATCACAAATCTATAGAGCCCGTAAAGCAGTCAGGACTTGAGTTCATAGTTAAAAAAAGAGCGTGCAAACAAAATTACAACACACATAGAAATAGAAATGAAGGGAACAAGACGACAGAGTACTAGCAACTGAAGTTTGTCATATGTATGGCTTTTTTAATCACATTCATACTCATTCTGCGGCTACGTGATTCTTTAATCTTGTAATTTCTTCATGCTATGTGTGTATATCTTTCTGTGGTTTGCATTAAACTTCAGTTGCTACTAGCGCATTATCCAGTGCCTTTCATTCTCATTTCTCTCTGTTGTGAGCTTTTTTTCTACACTTTCTTTAACTCTGAATACACATCAACTCGCCAAACTGTCCATTTTAGGATTAAGTTTGCCGAATAAAGCCGGTTCCACTCAGCATCGTTTTAAACAATGCGAAATTTTCAAATGGGCACGCTATTGGGAAGGTTCCATGCAGTACCATGCATAACACTCTGCGTCAGTGCGACTATTTGCCCAAATGCTGTAATATGTACGAAACGTACGAGTCAGTGTGCAGTGAGGCACAGGGGTGTGTCCCCACAATACACTGTCTTGTACACAAACAAGTGGGCGAGCAACTCTTGCTGCTTTGCCAGAAATGTCTTCCTGAAAATAATACAAAAGAACTCCATTAAGCTTTCCTTATCCAGAAAAGTGAATGTCTTGGCAAAGGCTCACACTTGACCATACAATGGAGACTTTTTACCAAAACACGAAACAAATGCAAAATTGAGATGCTGTTAACTAGTTCCTTGTAAACTTTTCCATGAAACTACAGAGGGCGAAAAATACATGACAGTAAAGAAATGCGAAACAACACCAGAAGTGTACTTGATCCTGTGTACCACCATTCGGGCAGTTTTCACTGTCAGTGAAGTTAGCATTGTAGTGTAAAGGGGTGCAAATGTCAGTAAGATTAACTTTGTAATTAAACGCATTTCAATGGAGGTGTGGAGGTGTCAATGCTTGAGGCCCGTGTACTTATTATGTGCACATTAGAGAGTCCCAGGTGGGCGAAATTTCTGAAGCCCTCCACTACGACGTCCCTCATAATCATATGGTGGTTTTGGGACGTTAAACACCAACAATTATTATCACTGTGTAATTAAACATGTGCAACACTAGCTTCTTGATCAACAACAGCTGCTCTGTTTAGGACTGACGATTGGGCGACTTGGTATTGATTCATGGCAAAAGTAAACAGTGCACTTGTAATGAGGACAAAAGAAGACCTCGACACAATACCAGTGCTTTCACCTTGTCAGAAATTGTGTCAACAGTCAGAATACTGTGTACTGATCATAAACACTATGGCAACTAAAACAAAATAAAGAGAGGGAAGGAACAGGGTGATTCAACAAAGTTCAACAGATTCAAATGACTTAGATCAATGTGATTAAATTAGCCTTGCACAAGTGACACATCTCCTAAATACTATAAATATGCACATGTAACCATGGCAAGTTCCAGTGCTGATATGTGACTAATAAAGTGACAATTCCACAAAATACATGTGCTTCACAAAACACACTGTCACTAAACACATGTCTGTCACCTCATATGGCCATCATTATGTCTCTTTAACATGATTTTTCGTTCTAGCTAAATGAATTCAAGCTAGTGATGTTAATGTACCTTGATATGCAATTCATTTAACTTTTTTGTCAAGGAGGCGGGCAGAGTGCACAATGCAAAATTGTTGTCAGAAAGGCTTCTCACTTGCTCATATTCTGTGCGTGAGAAAAGAATAAATAGAAAACAAACTTGGCCTTAAGGCACATTTCATCACATGACAGCGTGATAACAGCGGGCTTTTTTTTTTTGCTTAAGTGTATACTCCCTGAAAGCACTGCTTCATTCATACTTTATCGCAAGCTAGGAAATTATGTCGTACAAACATTCTTTTTTAAGGCGCACTCGCTTGAATTGGCTGGCCGCTTGAAGCTTGTGCGATATTCACGGGAGTTTCAAAACACGCATCACACATCGTTGTTATGTGAGCTTAATCACTTTTTTTTTCGCTTTTCATTGCACTTTTTACGCGACGCAATGTGCCGAATGGCACCTAGTGCTTCCCGAGCGACTATAGGACGCGCAAACAGAGGAAACATAAGTATTACGTACCAATTGTGTTCCTGATTGTGCCGCGAACGCGGCGCGCCCATCAGCTGCTTGGTTGAATCACCGGGCCATTGCCACACCATTGCACACGCAGCGCGGCATGTAGCACTGTCGTCAAACCACGCATTTCACGTCCAGCGACGAGAACACAGTAAGGCTACAGGCACTAAATGCGCACACACACGGAACAACACAGCTGGGCAGTTCAGAAGCGGCGCAAAGAGTAATATGAGCGGCGTTCAAAGCCAAGGTTATCCCACGACGGCTTCGCTTCGCTTCGCTATCACTCACGCACGCCGCTGGGGTAGTCTCCGCTGCCATTTCGGAACTTACAAACGACTCTCTTCTCGCGTTTCTTTCTTTTTTTGCTTTTTTTTCCCTCCGCGCGCGCATGCGTGTCGTTGCAGTTGCTGACTGCTGGACCGCCGTCGTTCGAAGGTCAAAGGGCATTTTTTCTCGCTTCGGGCCTTTCGGAGCGGCCGCTTGCGGAGAGTCGCGTTCGTCGCGTTTTTTTTTCTTTTTTTCTTTTTTTTTTTTTTTGCGCCGGGTTTTCTCAGCACCGGATTTTATACAGTGGATTGAGGCACGCCGCGTCTGCCCAATTCGTCATCAAAAAGGGTATACTGAGTGTGCATGCGGTGCCGATCGGCCACATCGAGGGTTTGCAGGCTTTTCCTTTTAGTTTAATTTTGATTTGATGGTAAAACAACATAAGCGAAGTCATTCTGGGGTCGAAGTGCTTCGTGAACCCGAGTCCCAACGGTTATGTGCATTCCGTACAACAATGTGCATCAGTCGATGAGACGAAGAAATCATTGATTAGCACGTTCATGAATTCATTAAGCACTTTGAGAAACACTTCTATCGCCCGCGCAGTTGCATACATGCCCGCCAGCACTGAAGGCACTATAGAAAGCTTCGAATAAAATACAGGGAAAACATGTCAGAGAAAGCGAAATAGGAGTTTTCTGTTCTTGAACTCCATTTGACAAAATGGCGTCATATCGTGAATTTACCTCCTTTCTTCCACCTTTTATCCCCATAATTTCTCAAGGAAGTAAAATTGAGGACGCAGAACTTTATTACACCGATCTTAATACTCCCTAAGGGAGTACGGTCCCAAATGAAGGTAGTATTAAGCCCTTAAAACGCCCAATTCGGCTATTTTGCGTTTACAGCAGTAGCGTAGCCAGAAATTTTTTTCTGGGGGGGGGGGGGGGGGGGGTTCAACCATACTTTATGTATGTTCGTGCGTGCGTTTGTATGTGTGCGTGAATATATACGCAAGCAAAACTGAAAAATTTCGGGGGGGGGGGGGGGTTTGAACCCCCCCCAACGCCCCCCCTTGGCTACGCCACTGGTTTACAGTGTGGTCAAGAGTAGTCTCGACGTGGCGGGTCTCAAGAAGAGAACGGCGCCGCAAAAGGCAATGGTGAGTGCAGTGCAGCCAGAAAAAAAATAAAAATAAAAGCAAGCGAACAGATCTCGCACTGCCGAATGCACAGTGAAGCGACGACGATTAAATAAAAGATTGTATTCACAGAGGGGTTCGTATTTGGAGCAAGAAGGAAACAGGAGTTTGGTCTACCGGCAAATATCGGTAAGCACAACTAGCATAAACTCTCGTGTCCTAGAGAACCCGCATTAACATAGATCACGGGGAGATATGGAATCGAACATATCCGTATCTTACAATATTCATAGTGTTTTTTCCGCAGGGTAATTTTCAATTACGCTTTACATTACGCATTCAGACGAGTTGTGATACGTTTCTGTAACGGTTACTTACTTTCAGAAATTACACAAATTGTTGCACCAAAGAAAGTGTATGATTTGCTGGCGCTGTGCCCGACACAACTGGACACTCACACGAACAAAGGTTTGCCGGAAGGGCCGGCGTGGCGGTTCGTTGGATAAGTGCACGGCTGCTGACCCGGTAGACACGGGCTCGATTCCAGCCGCGGCGGTTGGATCTCGACGGACATAGGCGTGCGCACGAGGGGGGGCAGAGGGGGCGGCCGCCCCCCTAGTCACCTAAGAGAGGGGGGGCGCAAATTCTGCCCCATACATTGACCTAATAGGAAGGGGGGGCGCTGCGATGAACCTTCGCCCCCCCCGTGCCCCCCCCCCCCTGAAGGGGAACCCTGCGCACGCCTATGTCGACGGAGGCTAGCGGTCTGTGTATGTGAGGCGTTGTTGCATGTTGCATCAAATCCAGGTGGTCTAAATTATCCGCAGCCGCCAACTACGGCGTCCATCACAACCTGGATCACTTTGGAACGCGAGACGCCCCGTAAACCAATAACGATAATAGATTGCATAATAGTGGGCACGCATTGTGATCTGTGTCGGTACTCGTACTTTTTGTTTAACATTTTGATGCTCCATTGGCGGTGGGACGCCAACTCAGATGGTTGGGAAGAATCCAGACCATCTGGACTATCTTTAACGTTCAGACATCGCAGAAGTCAAGGGCACAATCGTAGCAGCGACGGCCACCCTAAGGTGGCCGTCGCGGCTACGATTCGATTCAGTGAACTTGAGGTTAGTGAATCAAGCCTAATTGTCATTTATGATCATAAACCAAATCGCATGCGCAGCCACGGGAGTCTTTATTTGTTCATTTCATGCCGTATTCCATGATAACAAGCGAAATATGACATACGAAAGGCAACAGTGGCTGCAAGTTTTCCATGGCAAGCCGACAACGCCACACCCTCTCAGTAGACGGACAGAAGAGGAGTTTTGTCGTCGTCTACACAGCTGCATGCCAAGACGCAATGCGAGCCGTCATCGATGGAAGCCACCCGCGGCTAAACAAACTTGGCCAGCTGATGTGCAGAGATTTATTTACAGTACCTTACAGGGCCCTCGAGGGGCATTGTGTAAGGGGGGGCAGTACAGAATATACGTGAGTGATACATAAACATAGATAAATATTGGTTACAACAGAAAGCACAATTGATGTCATGAATATATAAGCTGAAAATATACTAAAAAAGTACGTTACAATGTGTGAAGGCGTAATACTAAAGATAATTTAACAGTAACTATCAACCAGCAAAACATGAAATGAAATCTGACAAAAAAACGTGTTTGACATATAAATGTACACAAGAAAAAAAAAAAGAAAACAAAGAAAACAACCGGTGCAAAATAAAAAAAAAACATCGGTAACAGTACTATAGGCACAGATGAGTATGAATATGCCATACATCAGTTTTTGGTGCAGAGATGTTTTTTTAGATTGCAGCAGAACTTTGTGTGGTCTTTCTCTGATGCAATATCATCTGGCAGCTCATTCCACAGGCGAATCGCTCGTGGAAGAGATGATAGGTTGAAAGCATTAGTTTCAAGCATTAGATGCAATCAAAAACTCGAGTAAAGGCCCGGGTTCAGGAGAAAGACGACACCTAGGCTGGAACGCTCACGAATTTGTACAAAGGACTTCCACCGATCCACGCGACATCTCAGCTCCGGTTGCCTCTATTTTGTTTCACCCGCCGCGCGACTCACGAGATGAAGGGCACCTTAGAAGTATCCTGTTCAAGAGACTTTGATGCGTTTGTTTCCTGGCAGAAATATTCCTCCCTTCGCGACGTGTTTTCGACGGCGTTTTCTTCCGTGTTTACTTTATAATTTCGAATTGATCATTGAACACCAAGGTCAATCATTGAGCACCCGCTTGAATTGGGAACGTAACTGTACGTGGGCCGTTATTTTTTGTGATGTTTTCTTTTGTGGCGGTGAAATAACTCCTACGGATTACCTGTATGCCCAAGAATACGTTCTTTTAAAATGAGTGTATTTGCGCCTTCATCTTTGCAGCGGCGTTAGAAGAAGGGCACAGTGTTCGTATCTGTAGACAACGCGACCATGTACGTTCGCTCTGCGTCTACTTCTGTTTCCACATACCTCTTCCCTCTCGCACTCTTCCGACACAGCAGCGCACGCACGTACGAAAAACACGCACACTTTTGCTGCTTTTCTCCTCTTTTTGACTGAGAGTTTCCGGACGTGTAAAAGTGAGGAACCGTTTTAGTGCATTAAGGCTATACAAGAGAGAACGGCTTGTTTTCCCTCATGTGGCGACATCCTCGACGTTAAGCGCCAAGAAGCCCGAAAACACGCGGAGACAAACAAGAGAAATACTAAGTAGACGGTAGTTTTGCGTGCTTCGCGGACATTCCGGTACAAGGTCTTCCGTTTCGGCTATTAGCACCCTGCGTACTGCAGACGCGTTTAGCAACAGCGGCCAGAATGCCTCAAGAAAACGTTGCGCGACCCGCTACGACGAATTGGACCTCACAGGGAAGCCACTTGACGTCAGAAAAAAGAGAGGAAGGGCAGCTCTGACGTCATGTTCTTCCGCGATTTATAAGCCATTCGGCCAGTGTTTCCGCACGCTGAGCGCACGTTTCATAGTCCGGCTTTTTGACAGTGAACAAGTGGCAAACGGATACAACTTTCCCGCGTATTCTCGTCTACAGGATTGAAGCTGCCGGCACTGTTCTCACGACATGCTGCGAAAGGTATGGTAGTACTGCGTCCTTATGTTTTAAATTATAAAGAAAAAATGTTGCTTTATACCCTGCCAAAAAGCCATTATTGATTTACTTTCCGTTGGCGTGAAGTGCCAGCGAGTTATTTGTTGCTGCAGTAGCTTTTGTTTGTTCCTTGAACAGGGGCTCGTCTTTGCAGCAATATCTGATTACACTCCATGAACACTGTTTTGGCATGTCTACAAGATTTCACATCCAGTGAATTAGCAGCAGCAATGAATAGATCATTGCCACTGATATTAATGGTAATGTCGGGAGTTTAATGTGTCAAAACCACGATATGCTTACGAGGCACGCCGTAGTGGGGGACTCGGATTATTTAGACCATCTGGGTTTCTTTGACATGCAGATAAATTTAAGTACGCCGGGGTTCTTACATTCGCCCTAATTGAAATGCGGCCCGCGTTTCTGGCAATCGAACCCGCGCCTTGGTGCCCATCAGCCTGCCAGCGTACGTGCTAACGTACCGCGGTGGTGGTTCATTTGCATCTATTTGTCGATCCTGAGGGAAACGAGAGTGTGGAACGGGGGCAGATAGGCGTCATAAACAGATTACGGAAACACAAACTCTCGCCAAAGACAGACACAACGAATGTCGATATAAAGTTTAGCACCATTTCTGAAACTAAAACATGCTAGTTTTGCACTGTGGCAAGGCCACCAAGGAGTTATTTCGAAGTGTTTCATGATTTCATGTGGACTGGCTGTTTGGTATGCGGAGAAAGTAGCGCAAGTGTTATATTGCTTTCACCTCATCAACTATACAATAACATTAGCGCCCTACTGAAAGTAAGTTTTTTTTGCTTAAGCTACGCTGCACAACATCATTCAGAGCTGGAAAGGGGCCATGCAGCACTTCTTAAAGAATCATTCAAGAGCTTATTTTATTGCCCCACGAACCTACTGCCATAATTTTTTTTAACTGTCAGGTATTAGGCGCAGTTACGGGGATTTCTCGCAGCGCCCTTATCTCTTTTCGGTCCCGACAAAGAAGAGCAATGAACAGAAATAAACGTGACATGGAATACAGCATTAGCGCCAACCTAAGTATGAGAAACCAAAGTTAGACATCGTGAAAAAACACAGAACATTCGAAAAACAAACAGAAATAAAGATATAAAGGTATTAGTGCCGAAATATAGACGTAATA
>JALIZH010029147.1:0-21346 GCA_030522465.1 Rhipicephalus appendiculatus | reverse complement strand
TGCTGTACCCGCCTGTAAAAGCTCGCAAGCGCTAGCGAGGAACACGGTTGAAACATAGATGAAACAAACTGCCCATCTCCGTCGCACGCAGGGCGCATGCGATAACATCACTCCGCGTTCGAGGCCTGCCATCGATTGCTCCTCAGCCAGAAGAGAAGCGTCCTCTCCTTATTTCGCTTAACGAAGGAGTATGAAGGAACGCCGGGGTAGAGGGGGCTTTGTGACTCGAGCCGCAACTGTGAACTTTGGCCATTAGAGCGCGGTCGCGAGCTCGGGCGCGCGCACTATCTCGGCAGGTATGAGCAAACGGCTCGTATACCCTTCTGCGCGCTATGACCTCACCACTTCGTGCTTTGACCACTGATAGGACAAATTGCATGAAAACCGCTTGCTTCCCGGGAGCGGCCGTATTCCCATGCACCAGCGCTTTGCAGTTTCGCGAGACGGGATGAAAAAGTTAGGTGCTAGCCTGCAGTGCGTTATAACATTACGACATGTTGCTATCGCATTCACAGCTTCGCCCTTTCAGAGAAACAGATTGTTGTTTACAAAATTCAAGGGGAAAAATTTCTCTTCCCAGCAACTCTTGAATATTCAATCTACCCCCCCTCCCCGCGCCGCGCCGCCGCCGATTCGATGAACCCCGCGCCGTTGACGCGCCGCCGCCGGAGGAGGAAACACCGGCGCGCCGCCGCGGCGATTTTGGCATCGCCGCACAGGTCTACCTCAAAGTAAATATATTACATTGCGTGGTTTATCACGGGCTGCGATACTATACTTTTCTTTACATTACAACACGGAACATTTTCTGCGTGCACGCTGACCAGTCTTTATTTTATTCACGAGGTTTTTAAAGAATTCACCTACACGGAATCTTAGTAGCATTTACTTGCGTTTCTGTTAACTACGAGTAGCCGTTGCCCATAACGTGATGGGCACAGTTTTGTCAGAATATGGTAAAAATAACCAGGCTCCACATATCAAGCGCTGGTAGGTTTATGTAGATTGAATGCTTGGGGTAAGTACCCAAAGAAGCTTGACTATATTATACTAACAAAAATGTGTCCTTATCCTGGTGAAGACATGTACGCATGGACATTTTGAAAAGAGCACTCGTCCTGTCATATCGCACTGCATTTGCTGCCTCAATGCCGATGTCAAAGTCAGATGGGAAAGGCAAATATTCAAAGGGAGCTCTAGTACCCTGGTTTACCGCCGCGTCTTCGGTTGTTTTTTTCTTTACGGAGTGTTCTGGCTACTTGCAGCAGGACCATTCGTTTCCTTGCTGCGTCATTGCTGTGTGCTTTTTTTTGCTTTACTTGTACGAATGGTCCAACTAAGGGGGGATTTACCAAGGCGCACCTATGCAACTGATTTCGCGATCGACCATTGTTCCTAAACATATTCCATGCGTGGGTGTGAAACGTCCCAACCGAAAAATAAAACTCCACCGAAGCGAAGCCATTGTGCCTGTCCTTACCGACAGAACATATATCACATGCAATGAATGCGGAATAGGAAACAGTGCAGGAACGAGACAAAAATGCTGCATGCAAGCCGCCATCGAGGTCTTTAACAGTAAGCACTGCAACTAGACAATGGACAATAGGACGCCTCAGTTCTGGATGGCCAAACATAGACGATGTTCTTGTTGCAAACATTGTCGCCCATTGAAATAAAAGAATGCCGGACGTCGGCACACTTTGCAACTGTCACCTCTGTAAATACCGTGGACCGTCGGTACAGCACCACGACTCTCATTTATTGTGGCAATCAAAACCAAATAATATTATTTTTAGAAAAATTTTACGTGACACCCCAAATGCTTAGAGGCAAACCTGAGCATTATAACTAGACTTAGTAGTAGGCCTTGAACTTGGCCTATTTACTTGATGTACACGTTTGGAAATCGTCAAGCTAGCGCTTTCATCTGCTATGTAAATCAGCTCATTGCTACTCATGTAGTTTAAGGCAGATAAGTGCTGCGATAGTACGTAACGTGGAAAAATGACAAGCGAACCGAAAAAAATCGCTGAGAACTCCAACAGCCCTATAATAAGTGCCGAAGCATCTCCTCGCAGCAGCGGTCATTCTACCAGAATCAATCTATTGCAGTTGCTGCCGACATTCTCGAGTGGCAAGACTCGCGGTGCTAACAGAAGAGGCGCCAAGAATGTCGCACAACTGCCATAAAATTATTAGTCTATCTATATCGCCGTCAAACGTAGGCCGATCGCGAGGAAAGTGCAATGCTACGTTAGGCGCAGAAAACTTTCAGTGTGGGATTGGAGGGAGGGGGCGAGTAGAGATTAATAAATCGACTGAAAACAACGAGAAGAATCGTCTTAAGTCTCCAAGTCGTTTTAGGCTAACGCATATGGGATCTTACCAGTACTTTTTTCATTAGTGATGTGAAGGCACATAGCACGTTGCAGAGAGGTATCAGTACTGGGGCGTGGAATGTAGGAATTGATGAAGGCACTCGAGCAGAAATCAGCACTCCATCAGTTCTCATTGATGGACAGTGTTTTGCGTGTTACATGGTTGTCTTTAGTAACAGTAGTACTTTTTTTAGGATCTACCATACGGGAGCAGTACAGGCCGTTCTGTCTTCGTCCGCTAGCGCAAATGTGTTGTTCAATACAGTTGTTTGGTCAAATAGCAAATTAGTGCAATAAATGTTACTAAAATTTAACGGGAGAGCAAGAATGAACAGAGTATTACTGATGCCTTTTCTGCCCGCTTTCAAGGAGGCTCCATGCAAACAATTTGCCGGACCATTTCAATGAATGCTGCGTAAAGGAAAATGACAGACATGCTGTGAGGTGGGAAGTGCTGAAAGGATTGAGAGAACACGGCATCATTACAGAGAATATTAAACTGGATGTGATTAAATATGTGAAAGCTGAACAACAAAAAATATATCCCATGCCAACCTGCTCGAACTTGTGAACGTGGTTTGGCATGACAGTTTATGTCCCGGCACAGTAGGACAAACCTTCATTGTATATATGGCACAGATATTGCCAGTGGTGGCATGGGGGAAATTCTACATCACCATGGAAACGTTTCAACAAGACACCATTGAATAAGTGCACTCACCTAAGGACCCCGACACACCGCCTACCCTTACTCTTGCAGTACCACCCGGTACGGTAACACCTGCTAAAGAAAGAAGGAGATATTGCCTTTTTAAACAATTTGCCATCAGAAGAATGTCTTTTTTTTTTATTAAATGCTTGGGAAACTGCATTTATTCTCAAAGAATGCCAAAAGTATCCGCAGAAGTCGCAAGGTAACGCAGAAGAGACCGTTGAAGCGAGACTTTTATCAAAGAAATGAGGCCCTCGAGCAATTCTTTTAGTAACGTAGATGGTTACCTCTCGTCCTGCCCTGAATTTATAATTTTGAGTCGAGCTATCTGTATAGCCTTCTTAAGTTTTTAGCAGCTCTACTTTTTGGTTCACATGTGTCAATGTGCCAATGTGTCAATGTGTGTCACATGTTCACATGTGCTTGAGTTTAACGCTAACCTGAGCAAGTTCCTCTTAGCACCCATTTAAAAAAGGAAAAAAGCATAGTCTCAAAAACCGCGTCTCACATAAACGTTCTTGTGGCGTTCGAAATGCACAAGCTCTGCTCCCGGAATTGTATAAACAACTGAAACATCATAAAACTATTCTCTCATGCTTATGCAGAACATTCCCTCGAGTGCCAGGCAATGGCAAAAATGGAGAGCTGGTTATATCACAAGTTAAACCTACGGTGTTAGGGAAACATTCATATTCAGGAGACTGATCTCGTAATATGCCACTGTCATTCAGTTTCTGAATCTGTGCAACTGTAAGCACTCCTCTACCAATTCTTACAGTTTTTCCCGCCACATCAGAAGCGCCCCAAAATCTTTCCTGGTACTTTCGTGCTTTTACATCGTATGCATAATGTCTGAATGTAGTAATGCTGGAAACACACATGAGCCAGAAAGCACATGCTTGCGCAGCAAGATATATTTCTGTTGGTAATTTCAGTATAGTAATTGAAGGCCAAGACAACTGGAATGTGCTACGTCACTGCAAAACGTAATACCATAGTCACTATCAGCATGCACATCGTGAGCATTCAGTTATTGCATTGGTAATTGCCGATAATTCTGATGGAGAACCAACCTGGCAGTGCCCATAACGACGCGATCTCCCGTTTCTATCCGAACTCACGCTTGTTACTTTCCCACTTTCCTGACAGCAATAAGTAAACGATAGAATCGGCTATCGCTTCGCGTCATTTAACACTGAGGACAAAATGTCAGGTATGTCTTCTCCTTATTCTTGAGATCAGCTGTTTGTTCAGCCACGCCTGCTAAGCCTTGTCCCCGAAAACTTGAGAATGAAATTAGAGACAGCGCAAGATAGGCACGAATACATCATCGTCGAAGCATTAGGACGCAAACACAAAGCAAACACTAACGTCGCCATTGAACTTTCGGGCCACAGAGGTCACAACGATGACTTTTTTCATTTCGAGGCGCAAGGGTGCCTCCTCGTTAGGACGGCTGTCACCCAAGAAGGCTTTAAAAAGAATTGCTGGAGTGGAAATTACTGCCCAGGAATGAAGCCGCGCCCATTAAAAGATGGCGGCTTCAGTCGCCCTCTTAGTAGGGGCATGATAAACTGTCAGCGTGCGGCAAAGGAGACGGAGCGTTTTCCTGGCACGCCCGACGATTTAAATGCGGCAACTTTTCTCCGGTCAGGTACTGCTCCAAGTGTCCTTCTGTTACTAGTTTTTCTTAGTAAGCTCAAATCTTGGAAATTTTATTGGAGATTTAAGTCACCAATACTCGTCTCGGTGTGTCATCTCGTCAGGATGTCATCTCGTCTTTTTTATAATTGACGTAGCATTTACATTAACAGATCAACGCCACTTCATCTCTAAGTGGGCCCCACCAGAAAAGAGCATGTTGCCGAGATCTTTGTAGGGCGGAAGCTCGTTTCAGTTTGGCTGGCAAAGTGTGCGGGAGCTTCCACTCCAGCAATTTTTTTAACCTCCTTGGTGCCACCACGTTTTTTTTTCGGCGCTATCATTGCTGCGCAACGCTATAAAAGCGTTGGATCGCTGGTTGGTTGCTGCCATTTGCTCGCTCTACTCCTCCAACGCGTGAGCGCAGGCGCTATGTTGACGTCCAGGAGACAGTGTGGCGCGGATGAATACATTGTGCGGCCTGCTCGCCCTTCCATTGGAGAAGAATCTCCGTAGCTTCCACAGCGCTGCAACCAGCTTGTGTGCTGGTCAAAGAAACTGCGTCTTATGTCCCAATTATATATGGAAATTAGGTGTACGACCGCACTGTGCCCTTAGGCATAGTATTTATACATCAGAGATTTTAGCTTCACATAGTGTTTCTGATGATTTATTATTTTCTAATTCTTCTAATCATTCTTGCTTTCTCGGGATTGGTTGTATTTTTAATCTTAATATCATGATGATGGGATAGCCGGCTCTAACGCAGCCTGACTTACATGCTTTTTTTTTATACAAATAAAAAAAACGGTTTTGTTTTTAATCAAACAAGTGCTTATCATCCAAAACCTTACGAACAACAGCCTTCAATAAGACATTTAGAGTACCCTCATAATCAGTAAAACAGGTGTACAGTGACTAATATTTCAGGGTATAGAAAAGTAGTTCTTTGATATGGAGCACGGCCATTAAAGAAAATTTTACAGCGTTTCATATGTTGTGTTTCTGAAGCACAAGTTTAAGGATCCTCATTGGAACACAACATTATTAGCTATAACGTGTATGTAAAATGAAAAGTAGGATATCGCAAAGAAAGTCTGTTACAGTAACTCATCATAAGTTATGGCTTACTGGCTCACTGACTGGGCTCGTGACTGCAAACAACATAAAAAAGTAAGTTAACGAAAATTTTGAAGAATAAACACGTTTTTTTTCGTTTTGTACTCAATTCTCGTTCAACATCAATTTTTTTTCCTCTGTGCACGATATGTACATGATATCGTATAGTCCATCCTCTGACTGCATAATGATCAAGAAACTAACACTTTGCCCCCTATGGACTAAAGACAAGCATTTCAAAACCCCTTCTTTGGCTATGCAGAATGCTCCTACAATTCCTAATATCCTCAACGTAAAAGAATGGCTGTTGCAAATCTGTAAGTTTACATAATACCACCAGCTGTGGAATATTTGCGAAGTTAGGAGGCATTGTGAGCGTCACACATTCATTAACTACCAGTTATCAAGCACTGAACAGCACTACAGATTAGCATGTGTGTACTACTACCGCCGTGTTCCCATAAACGAATTAGGCTGAGTATTTTCGGTTTAACCATTGTCAGATTTTTATCGCGTCAAAATCCTGCGCAACGCCTCTTATAAATTGTACTCACCTAGGTGACCATGACCTACGTCAAGAACAAGTGCAGTCACGAGAATTAGCAGGAACCTCATTGTTGCCTTCCTTTGCGACCACCGACGTCCACGGTGGTCTACAAGCCAAGAGAAGGTCATACTACTGAGACCTGCTTATAAACCCGAACAACCGCTAGGGGGCATGGCTGTAACCCTGCGTAACAGGAAGACGGGCGAGAAGGGCTAGAAATCTACGAAATGCTTCAGTTACAGTGCTTTTTTTTTCGAACACATGCTGCAGCTGCCAGTGTTTTAGAGGCAGCCTGCTTGCCTAAAACCAAGCGGCACAGTTTGCGCGGACAATTGGACAACGCTATCGAAAATACAATGCATTAGAAAAAGGAACAGTGCCCCCAAAGCAATTTAACACTTGCCCTTGAAATCTTAGTTTTTTTTCACGACTTTATGTCGAAAAGCATCGCCTCGAAAGTGAATTTCCGTTTACAGGATCCTGACGAAGTCTAGCACAATATTTTTTTTTAAATTTCGAATGAAATCTCATAACATTAAGGAAACGAGGGTGCACTGACCCGTCCTTATTGCTTAGAAAAATAGATTAGACGTCGTGTATTATAACAAGCTAAATCTATTCAATTCAGTTTTATTTCTTTGGTAGGAGAAAAGACTAGAAATCAGTAGCACAGCTTTACACAGGTTCAGAACGACTGCGCAATGAAAAAACACGGACAAGGAAGGCACACTCAGCGTTGAGCGTGTCTTCCTTTTCGCCCGTGTTTTTTTTTTTTATGCGCATTCGTTCGGAAGTTATGAATTACCAACTTTCCCAAAATGCTGCGCTCATTTACACAGGTCCTGCTTTCTATAAATGTACGTTAGCAGGATCAGAAATATAGCAACTGCATACAGTATCTGTAAAACATGTCATAGCAATAGTCGCAGATATGAACACGAATTTAAAGGTGAAAATGTGCTCAAGTATTTTACATACTGATGTACGCTCTGAGAAGCGAAGTTTCATAAAATGAAATAATAGCACTGATAACAATTTGTCTCTACCTAAGGTAGCACAATAAACAAAATATTACTGGTATAGTAGAACTCGCTGTTGGGCTAGTTGGTGCATATCTGAATTCAATAGTCAATTCCGCGCCAAATTTACGACCACACAAGAGAAGAAACACATAGACAGGACGGGCGTTCACTTGCAACTGTTTATTCCTTGAGGAATACAGGGTAATATAAACAGCCTCTCGCCAACGCATGCACAACATGCTCAAGCCATCTTCTAGCTAATCACACTAACGGACACATTCGAGATACCGCACTTCCGACTCGTACAGGTTGATTGAAGTTTCGCTGACACAATTGCTACCCCGTTTTTGTATGAAAAACGCCTCCAAAATTTCCCACGCCACGCTTCACGGAGATGCGAATTTTGGGTAAAAGCAAGAACAAGGTAGCACGGGAAATTTCGGAGGCGTTTTTCATACAAAAACGGGGTAGCAATTGTGTCAGCGAAACTTCAATCAACCTGTACGAGTCGGAAGTGCGGTATCTCGAATGTGTCCGTTAGTGTGATTAGCTAGAAGATGGCTTGAGCATGTTGCGCATGCGTTGGCGAGAGGCTGTTTATATTACCCTGTATTCCTCAAGGAATAAACAGTTGCAAGTGAGCGCCCGTCCTGTCTATGTGTTTCTTCTCTGTGTGGTCGTAAATTTGGCGCGGAATTGACTATTGAATTCACATTACTGGTATGTTTAGCTGACAAGAAACATCTTTTGGCCGTGTGTTTTGACATACCTGCTAGCATTGCCAATCATGTAAATAATTTTTTTATTCCACTTAATGAGCAAGGATGGTGACGTGTAAAGGTTTACAGTAGGGGGTACGCATCTACGGGACGCGGGATCAGGTCTTGTTTCTGTTTCCGGGAAAGGCGTGTTTTCGTGAAATCTGGACAGTCATATATTATTATTGTTGGTATATTCTAAGCGATCCGTAGTCGTGCATTCAAAACACTGGTGAAATATCGTAGTGTATAAAACAGTTGCAACTATATGCACATTTTCAATGCAACCAACAGTCTTTCTGTATTGTTAAGCATTTGTTAGACAGCAAGTCATATCTATACGTCCCTCTTTTGAATCCTTAGAGGCATCAGGTGTAAGCAGCGTCCCATGGCAGTTTGAAGCCATGCGATGCAAAGAGCACAGCTGCTGTGACCTCATGCAAAGCAGCGCCCTGCTATGGAGATCGCTGCACACAACGAACGACGGAGATGTCTCGGATAGCGTGCCATGGCAGTTTACAGCTATAGGACGCAAAGAGCACACAGAGAGAAATGAACAAATTTATTGTAAAAAAAAAAGAGAGTTTCTGGTGTGACGCCATGCAAAACCGCATTCAGCGATAGAGACCGCTGCGCATAGCGTTCCGGGGGCAGTTTAAAGCAATGGGCTCAAAGAGACAGAATATGAGAAAGAAAGAGGAAGCAAGTATCATGACCTCACCCTTCGGCCAAGCCGCGCATGTGCGGTAGCTAAGCCACGCACACCAATGGAGACATCGCGTGCAACATCCGCTTTAGATTGCATAGCCTGACTGCGGCTGATCGTGCCAAGACAGGCCCGGCTCGGTCTAAGAAAGGGCTTACTCCCAGAGGATGAAGCCGCTCATCTCGAAGGCAGACGTGTCGGTCAAAGGAGAGTACGAACGGCGACGGGCCCGTGCTTCGCTGCGCCAAGCTTTGCGCGACTCAGTGCAAACTTTCCGAATTATTATTTTTTTTTGTGTGTTGTGTAATCTTATTTAAATTCCCGTAATAGGATCGAAAGGTGGGCTAGTTGGTAATTCACATTCGTTCACTGAACCTGGAGCGCGGGAAAACACAACAGACGAAGAAAGAACCACGCAACACGAGCGCTCACTAACAACTGATTTATTTTCACGTTGGAAAGACACATTTATACATAAAAGTGAGCATGTCAAAAGATTATGACGACAGTGCGAGCAGCATGCGAAGCGTTTTACCGAGGCACTTGTCTATGAATTACCTATGTAGTTAAACTCACACTCGTGTAGTGAGAATGAAGGATGGCTAATACACTTATCTGCATTCCTGGAAATGTGATACGCTTCGGAAATTTCGCACGTAGTTTGAAGATGATGCCGGAACAGAACACTTGTCTTTTCAAACAGCGGTTGGCATTTTCACGAAGCGCAATGCGATGCTAAATGGGAATGTGGGGTACTCTTCAAGGAGCTTCTATGTTCTCTGAGGCGTACATTCAAACATCCGCCAGTTTGGCCGATGTTTGAATGTACGATGTTTGAACGGTAATCACATTGTCACGCTCTTCAAATCACAAGAGACCACGCAAGAACCTCATTTCTCAATCCAATAAAGAAATTGAAGTTTGTCGAGATTAAAAGGCTTAAATCAGCGTACTTCTTGACTGCGACGAAAAATAAACTTACTTGAACGTTTGCACTCGTCCGTGTCTCTCGTGTCGTTGTGTAGTTTGTGCGCAACCATCTTTTCCTTGCAAGTATGAACCAACTCGCCCAGCAGCAGGTTTCATTGCTCCTTGTTCACATCGAAAACATCGGCAGAACTGTCTGCCTTCGTATGCACGGTGCATGGCATGGCTAAGGCACCTGGCGTACAAAGGCGGTAGATTACCTTTGCTTGGGTTATGGGTGTGTGGCTTGGTTCACATAAAAAAGAAGACTCTAGATTGAGGCGTGCACAACAAATTTTATATTTGGCCTGCAAACGGGCTTTTTCTCATGAAAGCACTTAGCTTAGATATACAATGAATGAACAAAGTTGCAGTCATAAGGCAATGGCTATCGCACTACTCCGTAGAGCTTTGCGTTTGGCTTTACCTAACAGTAAAGACAAACTTGGATACAGTACAGAACCAAGATTTTTCAAAAACATACTTGAGTGCCACATAGTTTTTTTCTGAAAGTAGATTCTAGTGATAGAATACGTTGATTGATGTAATTATTTTTGATACGCTTGTTATTATAGTATAACTCCTGTTTCCTGACGATTGTACGGTGTGTTTCATTTATATGACTGGAGGATCCAGTAAGTGTGACAACTCGCACTGTAATAGGTTTATTAGTTATATACATGGCATATGGACAAGTGTACAGGCTGGTCACGCCAAAGTAATTTGTCTGCATCCACCTTTTCAATCTGGACCGGAAGCTAGAACATGCTTTTGAGGGGAATCCGAAGTGGCGTCTTCGACCGCCATCCAACTATTACTGCAAAAGCTGCTGTGAAATCACAACAAGGACCACCACTGCCGCCGCCGCCGTTGTCCGTAACCGCTATCGCGCGAAATAAGAAAAAAAAGAAATACGGAAAAATATCCAGGATGGAACGGAGTTCCAACCTCTCCGTGGCAGCCCAGTATTCTAGTATTCTACCACAGAGCCATGCCGGCGCTCGAAGCTCCTCCGCAAAAAGACCCTATACCGGCGTTATATCGGAAAGGATCCACGTCAACAGATGTAATATAGCCTGGTAGAACAGTAAAACAACAGCGATGCGTCAGGCAATACGAATTGTGTAATGAGGCGTAACACAATATGAATTGCCTAATGAGTCAGTCGTTGAAGGCTTCCAACCCACTTGTTTTGTTTTGTCGCCTAGGAGAAACTGGCTCATACCCACAAGGGAGATTGGCCACATTGTCTATTATAAAGGGAAATTAAAGGCGGTATTAAAGGGAATTAAAGGGGTCAACCATAATTCTTCAGCGTCATCAGCCACATCATCAACAAAGTGCACATAATGCCTTGGAAAGCGTAGCGGGTACCTCGTTTCTCCGCAGAGTGACGAATAATGGCGCAGTGGGTGCTTCCCAACTTGAAAAAAATTACGACTTAAGGCGTAGTGGGTACCTTGCAAGCGTATTTGTATTAGTAGCCCCAAGGTAGTTTACAATGGCAACAGGTTCTGGAAATTCCACTCTTCAAGCTTTCGCTTTGACTGTGCTGCACTTTCCGCGCAAGCCTGTGGTTTTTTTTTTGGATTTCGCTTCGCTACACAGCATCGGTAGATATTGCACAGAGATTGGTAATGTGTTGCAGAAGGACTTGTTCTTGGGCTAGTTGGTGTTTGCTTATAATCATGATGTAGCGCGAAAAGACAATACGGACACAGAGAACCACAAACCACAGCGCCTGTGGTTTGTGGTTCTCTGTGTCCGTATTGTTTTTTTCGCGCTACATCATGGTTGGTAATGTTTAGTTTAGTGGTCCACAAGCAGCCGTCACGTTAGTAAGAGCCCATAGCGAAATGTCTTGGGTACATAATTATTACACCAAGACCTCAAGCACCTCACAAAAAGCGAGCACAAAAGACTGCATTGTAGCAAATAAGTGTCTACCGGAATACTGCGATACTCCCTCGAAACAATTCACGGATGCTGCAGCGCAAAAATTGTCCCATGAACATGAATACACAATGTGCATTAGGTATTCATTTTACCCTTCCTAAGGTCCACCAGTTACTGAGGCACTTGACACAAAAAGCTGTTTTGATCAGATATCCAAGTACACAGACTTATTTAAAAAAAGAAAAGTTTTACATGCAGCTGTGCATTCAGCCGAAATTCAGCTAAAATCAATACAATATTCAAGTTTTGTTGCTTTATCCTGCCGTCCTCCACTTGGCCGGCTATTATAGCACCATACTTAGCATGAATTTCAATGCTGTCCACAGCGTCACTGCGGTCACACTGACAAATATAAAACACGTATTTTTCAATGTGAACAACACTGCTAGCTGAAAAATAAGAGCTGATAAATAAGAGCCTTGGTCATTCAATCCAAAACAAATACTTGGGCCATGGCCCAAGCTACAGCCACGTGACGAATGATATATAAAATATTTGTTAGAAAGGCATACTTAATACTAGGCAAGCATGTAAACGAAGTTTCCTGCTTGTATAAGAAACATGTCTCCAATAATAAATTTTCTTAGTAACTATATTTGTGTGACATAATTGCTAAGGCTCTACCATGACCAAAAATTATTGTATCGTGCACATTCGAGATGCTCGCCAAGATGACTAGAACATTTGGCGTGGAATGACCATCGGGAGAGGTTACAATTAAGCGTCTCATCAAAAGTGTTCCACGTGACATTGCGAGTAACATAACCCGTGCCTCTTAAAATCGCATTTGAATGTCCCCCGTCTCCTAGCACGAAGTTTCGTTCTTCCTTACCTCTGCTATCACATTATTTCCAGCATTTTTTGTGGGTACTTGAAGGATAGCGTAATGTCAAGGTACTCGTTCCTGCTTTCTTGAATGTAACGTTATTTAACAAGCATTCCCTCGACGTTAGTGTGCTTTTCTGGGCCAGCTGGTGCATGATAACAAAGTGTACAGTGGCAGCCCGTTATGACGCAAGCACAGGAAGAGGAGCGCTCAGGACAATGGCTGGACTAACAGTTGAAGTTTGCTAAAAGAAGTTATTCAGTAGAATACCGCCACGCGT
This sequence comes from Rhipicephalus appendiculatus, assembly GCA_030522465.1. Taxonomy (NCBI): domain Eukaryota; kingdom Metazoa; phylum Arthropoda; class Arachnida; order Ixodida; family Ixodidae; genus Rhipicephalus; species Rhipicephalus appendiculatus. The sequence continues at coordinate 8,432 of JALIZH010029147.1, read as the reverse complement.
GCGTAAACTTCCGTTTTAAGTCCTTTGTCATCTGTGCTTTTCTTTAGCTGTATATTGTTTAGGAGATGCTAGCGCTGTTCTATAGCGCTGGCTACACCTTTCCACAGAAAATAGGATACATGAAAATCACAGCAATTAAAAAAAAACACACACACACAGGGTCCCTTATGCGTTTCTTTATAACGGCCCGAAGGCGAAAGCCATCTTCTTCGTCCTCTCAGCCGATGCATTGATGATGCCCCGCGACCCTTCGAAAGCTTTCTGCACCTAACATGGTTTTGCATTGCCTCCAAGATCGGAGGCACCTCGCCTGGTGTTGCATTGCCTCCATGATCGGACCACCTTTGACCAAGCCACGATGCAATGTGATGACGTCACCATGTGACGGTATGTCACGTCACGTCCCGTCGCTTTGACGTCATGATAACGTCACAAGCTCTGTTTCAGCTGACGTCATCGTGACGTCATATGGTGACGTCATCGCGGGATGATAATTTCTTGCATCTCTCGTCCCCAACGCCGCGGGACGCCGGCGGTCAAATTTCGCATTTGAGGAGGCTGCTAAGGCTTTCGCCCTAAATATTACATAAAAGAGCAGCTAGGACTAGTTCATGGAAGCCCACTCCACGTGGCGACACGAAAAACAACACAAAGTACAATCCAGTCACACAACACTAATGTTCGCATAGAATAGAGTCACTCGAGCACTAATTATGCATCTCTGTGCGCTTCTCTTCTTGAGCTCGCGTCATAATGTGCTCGAACCCTTCACTTAATTTTGTTCGAGCGCTTCACTTAAAGCCTATCTTGTGCCCACCGTATGGCGAAGGCATGCCCCAGTGTTCTCCGATTGGCCGTACGTTGGGCGAGCCGATTCCATATTGTGATTGCGAGCTTCTCCATTCCGTCACTACATCCAACCCTCTGCCGTCGACAGTTAAGCTTCCCATTTCTTGGTATTTACTGCGTCGCTCTAACCGAACATCCGTGATCTGTTCTGCGAAGCACGTGACCTTCGGTACGCCAACTGCACACGCACAAATCACAAGCAAGAAAACTAACAAACAAGAGAGAGAGAAATAGATAAAGGAAAAGACAGGGAGGTTAACCTGGTAGAACACCCGGTTTGCTACCCAGTACTGGGGCGGGGAAAGAGGGATCGAAAGAGGATAGAGGGAGATAGAAAATGAAAAAAAAAATTTAGAAAAAAGAAAGAAAAGAATAAGATGCACACATATGTACACACATGCAGGACGTTCTGATTAGAGTCGTTCGGAGAGACCGGTTGAACGCAGAAAGTGCAGAAGCGCCTGCACAGCCTTCTTATGCGACGTTGAGTCCTGTCTGTGGCACAGGATTCTTACTTGCGAAAGAGTCTGGTCATCCAGTTGATCGAGTTCCTTGCACAACGACTGTCTCTGCAAACGGTATTGCGGGCATTCGCACAGAATATGCTGAATAGTTTCGTCACTGCCGCAATGGTCACAGGATGCGGGGTCAGCCATTCCCACGCGGAACGCGTACGCATTGGTAAATGCGACACCCAACCATAACCTGCACAGTATGGTAGCGTCACCTCGGCGAAGTCCTGGAGGAATTTGAAGACAACAAACAAAGCAACCATGGCAACACCCAGCCTGATAACAAAAGAAACTGCTCTACATTCTACTATCTGATTATATGGAGAGCAACGCGCACCAACAGGCTGATGAGTCTTTTTGCAATCACCCTTGATGCACCACGCACATGTCTACCCCTTTTCCAACAACTGTACTTCATTATGCAATAGTGCCACAGACATCTGGCAGATGCATTAATTTGCATGTTTATCGATTGGGCATGCTTCCACAACCTCACGTGCCCTCTGTAATTAGCCCAATTCGCAGTTCCCTTAAGTTTGAACGAGCGTTTAATATGCACCCGTGCTGATGTTCATGCACTGCCTCGGTCGACCAACTCCGGGCCGTCCAGGAACGTGCGAAGCGGTCGGGGAGCCCCTGGTTTCGGCCCCCTCACAGACAAGGCCATCCAAAGGTTCCTGGGAGCCCATCACTATAATTAAGTTCATGTGACCTATCGACTGACCGACCGACCGACCGACCGAGCGGCTGCACTTTTTGGTGAGCGCGCCGTTCTTCTATAATGAGTGTTACTCGTTTATAGTTACTATGTTACTCGTGATATAATATACTACTCATTCTGTACGGTCGCCCACCATTTACTCTAAAGATAGGGAGCTTACGTATTCTACCCACCACACTTTACTTTAGCTTGACTGTAGTTTACAGAGTGCTTTGAAGCGACACTTAAAACGATTTTTTCTAGTATTAGCAAAATAGAATTTTACGATACAGAAAGCCTCACACTTATCCCGAGCAGACGTTTGGAAAGCGACGAAATACGCGAAATGTCAATACGCGTGGTGACGCCGCCTTGAAGGTCCCTCACCAGCTCGCAGTGACGTCATAGATTTCGACGACATCTGCTTGCGACTACGTAATTGTTTATCGGTAAATGCTCTTTACATTGTGTTCTAAGGGACCAAAAGTCTGCACATTCCAAGTCACAGAAAATTTTGTTGAAACAATACGGACGATAAACGCAAAAATACTACGAAAGAAGGGGGGATTTAAGGGCTCGTTTTTCATTGTTAGAGACAGCTTTAATGACAACTAACAGACAATCAGACCAAGAAAAGTGTAGGGGAGGGTTTTTGAAGTAGTTATGGATTACACATTTTAGGATTATTTCCATTTATGTCATAGTTACTACAAATAACGTCTGTATACTTTCCTTGGCTTGATAGTCTGTTTCTCAGTAAGGGTGTGTCTATCACAAAGACTGGGATACGGGTAATGTCAAGGTAACTTTTACGCGCTGAAGTTTCGGTGCGAAATTTAAGTATGAAAGTTTGGCCTTTATTTTTCCTTCATGTAATTAACTAATGATTGCGAAATTAATGACATTACCATTGTGAAGGAATAACTTATCTGTCGCACCTGATTTAACATTTCACCTTCCAGAGAACGATACAGAGTGTTTACTGCGCACGCCGCGGTGGTCTAGTGGTTATGGTGCACGAATGCTGCCCCGAAGGCGGCGAGATCGAATCCCGGCCGCTGCGGCCGCATTTCGCTGGAGGCGGAAAGCTAGAGGCCCGTGTGCTTAGACATACCTATGGCGTATTCGGATGGCCATTTTCGAGCGCTGTTGAGGGCTCTGAAAAGTGGCCGCGCGTTAAGGTGGTAGAAGTCGAGCACGCGGAGATCGTTCGCATGGTTCTTTCGCTGCGTCAGCATCCGACCCGGAGCGCTCCCAACCCCTCTGACTTCGAAGTGAGAGACTGTGCGCGATCTGACCGAGAGGAAATGCCACGTGAGAATAAACGCCGTTGTTGCCGCGGTTCTTGGCAGGAGGCAGCGCCAGCGCGCAGTTATTTAGCATTTACACCTTCGGGAGTCTCGAAGCGAAACGTTGTTCGAAACATCGTGCGTGTTTGCTGGATTGTGCCCTCATCGTTTTAGTGCATGCAACAAGGCTTATGATACATCCGATGAAACACTCAGTCTCCAGCTATACTCTTCTGTCGCGTTAGTTGCCTTCGAATAGCGCGTTACCATCGTTTACCAGTGAGCATGTCCTAAGCTCTCTCTTACCAATGAAATGTGTGTGCGAAGCTTCAGCTTATCAGTCGTGAGAAACCCACAAATATTTGATATTTTGAACATCTCTGTTATCATCATCATTATCCCTCCTCTCAATATTAACAGATACTTAGAACTTCCTAAGAAGGTGTAGGCGAAAGCATAATTGGGACCGTTGGTGGATTTGCTGTTGAACTTTCCGTTCGTATGTGGATGTGGCGGCGTACTCTCTCGCAACCAATTCTGCATATCCAGAATGCCTGCGTCGCATTAGGAGCGCAGGTTACTAAGAGTCTTAGAAGGGTCCGCCTCGGTGGAACACTGGCTACGGTGCTCGGCTGCTGACCCGAAGGTCGCGGGTTCGATCCCGGCCGCGGCGGTCGCATTTCGATGGAGGCGAAATGGTAGAGGCCCGTGTACTGTGCGATGCCAGTGCACGTTAAAGAACACCAGATGGTCGAAATTTCCGGAGCCCTCCACTACGGCGTCCCTCATAATCATATCATGGTTTTGGGACGTTAAACCCCAGATAGTATTTAAAAAGTCGCGAATAATTAACGAAGAAAAAAACACGCACTTTGTGCATATACGGCTCAGTGAATATTTATTGGACAGTCACTGACAAGCAAATACTTTGTCGCCTTACTCAAATTGTTACTCGCAGCGCCTTCTGAGAACACATTTGCCGTTCGCATGGCGACAGAAAAGTGGTCTGCACCAGCATCGTCGCTGCAAGTTGCGCGAACACGTTAGAGGTTTGCCGCTGAAGCGTCCTTTCACGACAAAATCGCAATCGCACTCGCCACAGTTTCTCGAGCTTGTCCACAGGATTTCGAAGCGGTGGAGGCACCTGTGGTGTCCTAAAATAAAAGAGATCGTTCACAAGGTATGCTCGGGAAATCCCGAATGTTGATTTCCCCAACATTTGTGCTGGCCCAATCCATTATTTTCGCTACTGTCGGTACAGAAAGAATGTTTCTCAGACAAGTGCGCCAATACTAAATGTAAGCATAAACCGTAACGGTTTTCTGCTTTCGACATAAACATATATGCCGTTCAGTAAACAACTACCGATGCAGCAGCACTGTACATATCTGTTAGAGACACTTCTCACTCTGCTTCCGGTAATGATTAATTGGGCACCTAATATCCTGCAGTAATTGCCAATAATTTCCAGAACAGTGTATTCACGGCTGTCTTCTAGACATGTGACATATACGCCATTCGTCATTTGAGGCTCTGGTGAAGTAAGATTACCTTAAATCGTGTTGACCGCTCATTTACATTAAAACATGCAGCCACAGTGTCGGGACATCCGCTTTACACGCCCAGCTGCTATAAAAAGGCGACAACACTAGAATCGCGTGCCTACTTTGCAGGAACTATAAATAGCCATGAACGAAAGAAGCTTTGAGCTTCATTTTAAAACGAAAGCAAGTAAATATGTCGTGCATTATATTGAAATCTTCCTGCGAGATTTCTGCAAGATTGAAGCAGCAATAAGTTAATTTCCAGATTTTCAGAGAAAAATGCACGTTATGTCACTAAACTTCATAATATTCAACATCTGCTCCATGAGACCTACCCAGATTTGATTAATTTTAGCTTCGTTTGTATAGACACTCTACAACGGTTAGTCCCCCCCCAGCCATTCTCTTTATGCCCATTTTTTGTATTAAAGAGCATGAACATGGGTAAACTGTTGATATCACCTTTTAAGATGCATTATGAAGTAAAATACACTAGTCTATCACATGTAGTTGGCGTAAAATTTGAAAAGCAGAGGTACAAAGGGAAGAAACAAGCCACACGATGTCTCGCAACTCAAGCTTTAATAAAAGATTTGCTGATTATTGGTAAAATACAGAAATAGCGTACGACAAAAACAACAAAAAGCAATAGCCCATTACAAATTCAACGTAACACACATAGGGTACCATCACTGAACAACTGCCTGTAATGACATATCACCACATTAAAATTCAGTATCATTTAAGGCTAGTGGTTAATGGCTGGCGCATACGCCTGTGTGTTTGCTTCGAAGAAAACCCCTGTTCGTTCACCAGTTATTTGGTCCCTGCATTTGGTCCTAGGGGTTGAATTCCTGGGAACTTTCATAATGTTGGATGAGTGCATACACAGGCACAGTACAAACGCACGCAATAACATACACACAGTATGGTCGAACCCCCCTCCCCAGAGAAAGTTTCTTGCTACGACATTGCAATTATGCCAACTTTTTACGTTTACTGAGGATCCATAAATGTAAATAAAACCGGACCATACATGAGATGTCTGAAGCACCAAGACATAATGAAGGCAGGAGAACAAGCACACATCCTAGAGTACTTTGAGACGAAATCCCGAAGTCCGTCATCAGACGCTGGCCTTCGAAAGCGCCGCGTGCGGCACAAAAACTCACATGACCTCGCGCAAAATGAGAAATAGAAACGAGGGTTTCAGCCCGAATGAAACCCAGGCACGCCGCGTGGTAGCCGAGCATTCTGCCAGAGAGCCACGCCATCTCTCAAAACGTCTAAGAGCCTATACAGGCGTATTGTCTATCGTGGAGTCGCGTTAAGACATGTAATATTGCGATGCAGAAGCGCAGTAGCGCATCAGGCGTCACACAATGTGTATTGCGTGACGGTCGATTTGGTTTTTAAAGCTGCACACTCTTTACAAGGGCTCAGCTATAACCTCGTCATGACCGTTATAGTTACGATCATTCAGCGACGGAATCAACACAGCGTGCAGCTATAGGTGCACAACTTTCCTTACACATGCGTAATGGTAACTCGCTACTTTGCAGAATGATTGTGAATTATGACGTAGTGGGTAGTTCGCAACTGTACTTGCAGTAGACTCCCTAAGTGAGCGGAAAGGAGCCCGATGTACCTTCTTTCCACTCCTTCAGTAAGGCAGATCGCAAGGCCCGCACCTTCGCGTCGTCTTAGGCGATTTAATACGACACTGTGAATTTTTCCTTTCTGTTCTTCGTTTATACAAAGGGTGAGGAGGAGGAAAGGAAGAAAAAATTGGAGGATGCTTGAGCTTCGCCTTCAAGAGCAGATCGCGATAGCGTAATCGGACCTCATGCGCATCGCCTTCTGAACTGCTAGTCTGCATCGGTTCTCGGTGCGTGCCTCAAACGTGCCGTGAGGGAAGCAAACGACTGTGCACGTAACATTGGTGATTTCAAAGTATCATTGAATGCCTACTGCAAGCAAAGTTCTTAAGTGCCCAGTGCGCCATAATTATTCCTTCTGTGAATCAGCGAAGGGCCCATTACACGTCCGTAAGGCAACACGCGAACCTATGCAGCTGTTCACTTTGTTGATGGTTCTGCTGCTGCTGATGATTGAATATGTCTGAGCGGTTTCTAATGGGCGGGCCTTTAAAACACCCACTCGTTTCTCAATTCACATGTTTTGACGCCTGGCGCGATCCGACGCTTCTGTCACGCAATATATGATGCGTTAAGAAAACTTCTTGCACTACATGACATTCATATAGTGTTTTTTTTTTCTAAAGCAGTTTCAACAAATATTGTGGCTCTGTGGTAGGTGGTGGTGGTGGACACTTTATTGCGCCCACGAAAAGAAAAAAAAAGTGGGAGGGACCAGTACAAAGACTGGTTGCGCTGGCTTAGGAGGTCGGCGGGGATCCCTTGGGATACCGCAGCCTCCACCACGCGCTGGATGAACCGGCGTTGGTCTTCTGCGTGGCAAGCTGGTGTTCTACGACAGAGGCCCTCCTGCGTGCCTCTGTGGTAGAACATCTGCTTGCCACACAGACGGCCTGGGTTCGATTCTCACTCGGACCCGGAAGTTTTTTAATATTTATTTTATTTGCATCTTTCTTGATTTTTCGGTCACGAACAGATGACGATTTTTCGCTCACAACATCCCAACCAACGACGCCTTAAGCCGACGCCGACACCAGCGCCGACGCCGGAATTTCTGCGAAACGAGTTCTTTAACGCTATTGCGCTAATATACAGAGGAGTAGGATATACGGAGTAATATACGGAGTAGCGGAAAATGGGTTTATGCAATGAAAAGAAATGGGAAAAACCGTAGCTAAGTGACGCCGATTCTAACATGTGTCGTTGTCAGTTGTACCTGCAGTCGATCACCGAGGTCAGCCGACTTCAAAAACTGTGGCACTGCCCTTAAAACATTACACACAAGTGTGGCAAACCAGTAACTCACTCAGTGAGGTACGCGACTATTTATATGATGGCACTGTGCACAATGTGTTTATGTTGCACGCAGACCTCCCGAAAAGGTCGCTGGTTGCCAATAGTTTCAGGGGTTCAGGTGTGTAACCAAAATGTGCCTTCGTGAAAATGTAGGTGCTGTACATACCAGGTCGACCTGGCCGTTGTGTGGTCCAACCCCCAGGACGTTCACCACCTGTTCGTGAAAATGTTTGAGCTTGTTAAGTTCTTACATTTGCTCGGTTTTAGCGCCTACAAGAGGAATAATGAGATCTAACACAAATTTACAAAAAAAAAAAAACACTTGGCAGATCCCACGTACCATGGGAATCAATGTCATGCGAAGCAGGCGGAGGGAAGTTGACTGCGGTGTAATTTGTTTGTTGAGCGAAACGTTTCGAAATGACGCTAAACGAATATACAAATGAGATACGCACAGACATGCATGTTGAACAGTCGCATATGTTTTACATAACTAGTTGTTTACGGCTGCGTAACGATGCCAAGAGCAACATGGGTATTACCAAAACCAGGAGTGGTGAGCTCATATGTAGAGCTTGTGCTTG
>JALIZH010029146.1:0-38170 GCA_030522465.1 Rhipicephalus appendiculatus | reverse complement strand
CCAATGTGCGTTGAGTGTCTATTGGGCGAAAATATGCTTTCAAAGATTTTGGGTTGTACGGGGCGTTATGTGCATACGAACGCAGCGTTTCAATGAGATCCGATTAACGTTTTGACTTAGGCATAATTGCGACGTGTTAGGACGCTCACTTCTGAATATATTCACTAAATATAACTTAAAGGTTGTATCAGGGAAAGTGAGCGGCGAGAGCAGTCAGGCGATGGAAGCTTCAATAAAACAAACCGCTACGTTCTGCTCCAACATGGGTTTGATCAGAAATAGACTGCCCTCTTTTCAGATCCAAAGCCCAGATCAGAGCCGACAGATGGACTCAGTCAGATGATACCTCATTTTCTTTCCAGATGCGTCAACTCACCGGTTACTTTTTCGACTGATCATCATGTGACGTATTTGCCCAAGCCTTCTCTTTAAACAATTCGCTCGCATCCATACAGACTAGAACCGACACTTCAGTTTGAATATGAGTCAGTCCGGTGTTTTTGAATACGAGTCAGCCCGGTTGATAAGACCTTGGGTGAGTCGTCGCCTGTGAAAGCTCAGCCGAGCTCACTATCATGCTTCGGAGTGCAATTGAGCCGGACAGAAAGAAACTTGGGTAATGTTGATTGCGTGTACGTCCGGGTGAGTAGAATTTTGGTGAGCCTGAGTATGAGTGATTGCGAAGCAAAATATACAATTTTAGAGTGAACCTCTAAAACAAAGATACAAGATAACGTGAAGATGCAGTTTGATTGCCCATAGAGATTACGAAAGTATCCATTATGGTCTCAACACTATCTTTATTTGTCAATAGATGGCTTATTTTCGCTATGCTTGCAGTAAAATCTTGAAATATCTTCATCATTTGCTCTTAATTGATATGAGCTCTTTTGGTGGGATTTGAGAAAATGGACACTTCTCACTGCGTTCTGCAGTGCAGGGTTGTCTCAGAATATATGCTACAGTCGTTGCACATCGCTGTATTGAAGATGGCACAGTAAATATGCACTCTACATGTCACTGCATAGCCAGTGACGAAAGATGTTGAAGGCGGACTCACCTGTGGATGCTGCAGGGGACATCGGCTGCACCGTGACCCTTGGACTGCCTCCCATTTGCGGCGTCGTTGAGAGAGTTCCTTCGAAATTTGTGGCAGCAGCTTGACTTGTGGTTGGCTTCGTCTCACGGAGATCATCGATGGCGGCGACATCCGGACCACCCCCAACTGTACGAAAAGCAGGCAGCAATCGGTCGCCAGCCGCGAAGACTTGGAAAATCTGAATTTCATGAATGATACCGGGAAATAACCTAGAACACCTTAGCAACTAGCTACTAAAATGGACGACGGATGTGAGCATGAAACATTGAAGGCTTTCGCCTTAATAACTTCTACTCAATTATTCGTAGGCGGTGAAATGTAAGTCAGCGCTCGTGTGTGTCAAGCCTCAACTCTGTGTTCGTCTAATGCGCTGTCACCCTGTATCGTCGATTCAGGCATTTTATTCTCCCCTAATTGATTTACATAAGCACTTTGTACGTTTGAACTGATGACAGCTTTAGTAGACGACAGGTAAAAACCGCAACGGATGTTCACTTTACTTTAATTCACTGCATTATGTGCTTGCTTCATTAGGGTGTGTTGATCAAGAAGCTCCTTAATCAATTCAGATTCTTTCGCCGTTTCACAGCGAGGGTATTTTTCGGCCCACTAAGTGACCTTAGGCAGCATGCGAGGGTTTATTTGTCAGCCGCATGCTTATAAGTAACTCAGGCGCTGCGGGATACCAACTCATAAAAAAAAAACGAGACACGAGACTCCGCATTGGCCACCTTCGCTACAAGTGGCGCAGTTTACCATTCTCGGATGCACGCAAAGAATCACCATTCAACGTGTATTTGGAGAAGAACTGCAGCCGTCGCAAATTTTGTAGAGCATCAGGGGCGTAATTTGATTTCAAAGTTGTGCACTGAGTCCCAACAGGCGGTAATTTGATTTTCGGTCAATTTAACGACTACATTTTTCGTCACAGTTACTACACTATAGTTCAATAGGGAAAAATGGTGTATGCTATGATTTATTTTGGCGATTTTTGATCGTTATATTAAAACAATAATTTAATCAGTCAAATACCTACCTGAATGAGGAATATCTGCGTACAGCTGTCAAAGATTATTCTAGGAATCTTCACTTTCTATACTTTATTGACCTCCGTATGCATTTTTTTCAAAGAGGTTCAACACAATGCCTTGGCAGGCTAGTAGGTATGTATCCATACTCCTTTTTTCACGAGAAACGACACCACAAGACTCAAGACAGAACAAGACTTCTCCTGTCTTGTGTCTGTTGGTGTTGTTTCTCGCTAAAAAACAATCTCTTTAAAAAAGCCCCGTAACACTTTTTCAAGGAATCATCGCCCAGCTTCATTAAATGAGTTTTTTTTTTCGCCTCACAAGTCCACTGCCGCAAATCTTTCTCGAACACGTCAAGTACGAGCAGCGTTGCAGGAATTTGTTGCACCCTTTCAGCATTTTCTTTCTCTTTTCTTACCAGCCGCCGCGATAAAAGTTACGCAGGTAGTGGGATGACAAGGGGGGCAAGAAGATTCGTCCCGTCGTCATCGCGTGCGATGACCTGGAGCACTGTTTTTTCTTGAGCGCGTGGCTTACCTTTAGTGTGATCGCGAGCGTGCGCGGGGGCTCATGGCGGCATCCCCCCGGCGGCCGCAGTAACTATGCAGCTCACGCTTTTCAAATCACCGAATGGCCGCGGGCTATAGGTTTATGGCACGTTCATTTGGGTTTGCAGGGTCATTTGTCGAGAAAAGAGGCAATGATGTCTAGCTGACTTTGAGAATTGTTTGCAAATTATAGTACACCTTCTGCGCTATAATTTCTGGCTCTGCGTGTTCTCGACAGCATCGACTACCGAGCAGCCGTGTTTTCTTACCATGCTGCAAATGTAGTACAGGGCCGCTATTATCAGAGGGAAAAAGACGTGCTCACCAAGATCACTGGAGCTAACGGTGATGACAACCACGACGCTTATCATGGCCACCAGGCAGACGCACAGGATGACTGCCAAGATGGTTTCCCTGGGTTCGGGCTTACTGCAAAGAGGTTTTTTTACTCTTTTATTTGACGAAGTGCTACTAAACTTCGATACCTGTTTAAATATGGATGCAGTAGAAAAGTATTTCATCCGAAGGAAGCAATAAACAATTAATTCTTTATCTACTCCATGCCACGCCTACAAACAAGGGGTGGATTGGTTTAATGTATACTCCCTTAACATAATTTCCGACTTGCTCCTGCGCGTTGTGACAACGCGACTAGAATGTTATATGCAGTGTTGTTACGTGTGACGGGTTAAACATGCGGCTCTTAGCAAGAAAGAACACACCAAAGGCATTCGTGTTAAAAATATGAAAGGAAATTCACCTCGCCTAAGCTGTTACAATGAAATGAAAATTTCACGACTATAGAAAGGAGATCGATCTGATGTAAATGCGGCTTGCTGAAAATCCAAAGGCAAAGACGTATAAGGCCGCTGCGACCCAACCAAATGTACACGCTTTTCACCTATTAAAGGGACACTAAAGCGAAACAATGAATTGGTTTAGATTGACAAACTTCACTCTGAGAACTCTAATGCCATTTGTTTTACTATTGCCACGCGCGTTTCTTTTACTGTATTCGGTTTCCGCCCACAAAGACTATCAGCAGTACTCGGCGCAGACCGCACCTTATTGTTCCAGAAGCTTCTCGGTTGTAGTAGATCGTTTTGTTAAGATTGTACGCAAGACGGTAACACTCAAGATTATTCCAGAGCTTGCGCGACGACTAGTGATAAGGCTAGAATGTTCGACGCGTGATTTATAAAAGCCGGCGCGTTCCAGCGAAGTTCAGTTCATCGACGGCCGACGCTCCGTTCGCCGCTATCAGTGCCAGTGCTTATTGCTGTAATCTGACCTTCCGTTTACCGGCCACAAGTTCGGCCTAATAAACAGTTTCATCTTGAACATACCGACTGCTGCTTGGGTCAACGTCACGACCACGTGACATCTGGTGGAGGTGCTGTTCCTTCATGCTCCGGACGCCCCCCGTCAAGCCGTGAACCCAGCCCACAGCGCGGAGAAGACACCGAAGCCCCCGTGCAGCAACGAGCTAGCCGCAGGCTGAAAGGCTTGCAGCCAGAGCACGGACTCCTGCCGGAAAACACCAGGCAAACCAAGACTACGACCTCAACCACAGCGACGATGACAGCCCCTGTGCCGCCTGCGCCCATCCTGCTCCGGCAGCCGAAGGAGCCGCCAACTTTCCGCGGTTCATCACACGAGGACCCGGAGACCTGGCTTGAAAAATACGACCGTGTCGCCGCTTTTAACAACTGGAGCAATGAAGACAAGCTACGGCATGTGTACTTCGCCTTGGAAGACGCGGCTAGGACATGGTTTGAAAACCAAGAGCGCATCCTGACAACATGGGACGTTTTTCGTACCAGGTTCCTGGCCACATTCACGAGCGTCGTCCGCAAGGAGAGGGCCGAGGCTACGCTCGAAACCCGCATCCAGTTTCCGAACGAGAACGTCACATTATTCACGGAAGAAATGACCAAACTCTTCCGCCACGCAGATCCAGCCATGCCCGAAGAAAAGAAAGTTCGCTTCCTCATGCGAGGAGTGAAACAGGAGCTCTTTGCGGGACTGATGCGGAATCCACCAAACAGCGTCGAAGAATTCGTCTCGGAAGCGACGACGATTGAGAAGACGCTAGAAATGCGCACCCGACAGTACAATCGTCGCCTGACTCCAGACAGCGCAGCTGTTCAAGCCCTCGGCTCTGAAGATCTGCGCGAAACCATCCGCGCCATCGTGCGAGAGGAGCTCCGGAAGCTTTCTTTTCCACAGCCAGAAGTGACTTCGATTGCTCAGGTAGTACGCGAGGAGATCCAGCAGTCACTTGGCGTTGCTCAGCCAGTACAGCCGCAGCCACAGGCTATCAGCTACGCTGCTGCGGCCCGCCGTCCCGCTCCTCCGCCGCGCCCACGTCAAGACGCCACTCCGCCGCAGTTCCGCCGCCAGACACCTCCGCCGCCACCACCGACGTCATACAGCCCGCCAGCCGGCCAACGATACATGCCGAGGAAGACCGACGTTTGGCGCGCCCCCCGATCACCGCCCACTATGCTACCACTGCGGAGAAGCTGGCCACACCTACCGCCGCTGCCAGTACCGCCAGATGGGACTACGCGGATTCGCCGTCAACGCGCCGCGTCCGCAGCCAGGCGAACGGCCTCGCGACATCGACGACTACCTCTCCGGAACACAGTGGCAAGAACGACGACCTTCCCGCTCGCCGTCGCCCGGCCGCTACATGTCACCGCACCGCCGGCAGTACACTGGCCCAAACCGGGGCCGGTCGCCTAGCCCGTATCCGGGAAACTAAGGGCAGCAACCGATGGAGGTGCGGTTGCTGTACGGCGAAATGCCGAAGATCCTCCGCGGCCGCCGACGACGACAACGCGACGAAACCTGCAGAACACGATGCGAAGCAGACGAAGCCCTGCCGACGAAACGTCGCGGACCGACGAAGACGACGACGCAACAAGGAAGCAGCGCAACAAATCGACGTAGCCGTGATCCGACGCCGCGACCCAACCGCAACGGACGACGACGAACCAGCGACCTCGACGTAATATTCGACGGTCACAACGTCACCGCTCTCGTCGACACTGGAGCCGACTATTCCGTCGTCAGCGGGCCTTTCGCGACGAAGCTGAAGAAAGTGAGAACTCCTTGGCAAGGCCCTGAAATCCGTACCTCTGGGGGGTCATCTAATAACGCCAGCCGGTGTTTGCACAGCAAGAGTCACCATCAATAACCGGACCTATCCAGCCAGCTTTCTAATCCTACAGCACTGCTCCAGGGAAGTAATACTTGGAATGGACTTCCTAAGTAAACACGGCGCCGTCATCGACCTAAGGTCTAAGTCGATAACACTAACCTCAGAAAAAGCGCTGCCTACCCAGACGACGCCAGGGAGCCATGCATTGAACGTGATAGAAGAGCACGTCACCGTTCCGCCTCTCTCCAGCGTCATCATTTCCGTCGGCACCAAAAAACCGGCAGACTTCGAAGGAGTCATCGAGGGTGATCAGCACCTGCTTGTAAACCGTCTGATTTGCGTCGCACGAGGCATCGCCGAGTTGCGTGAAGGGAAAGCAACAGTGATGCTTACGAACTTCAGCAACGAATACAAGCACGTGAGCAAAGGCACGACGGTCGCCTACATCGAAGACATTGTCGAAACCAGCGACGCCCTCGCCCTCGCCGAGTTTACCGAACACGCCACGACGAATCAAGCTCATCAACTAACTTTCGACCATCAATCCGAGCCTTCCGACGCATAAACAAGAACACCTCAAAACCCTGCTCCTGCAATACAAGGATTGCTTTTCGTCGTCGTCCAGACTTCGACAGACCCCAGTCGCACAACACCGCATCATAACAGAGGAAAGTTCCGGGCCACTACGTCAGAGCCCGTACAGAGTTTCAACGCCGGAACGCGAGGCAATAAAGAAACAAGTCGACGAAATGCTACGCGACGACATCATCCAGCCTTCAAAGAGTCCGTGGGCGTCACCCGTGGTGTTAGTGAAGAAAAAGGACGGAACCCTACACTTCTGCGTCGATTACCGCCGCCTGAACAAAATAACGAAGAAGGACGTGTACCCTCTCCCACGGATAGACGACACCCTCGATCGACTCCACAATGCGCGGTACTTTTCGTCGATGGACCTCAAGACCGGCTATTGGCAAATTTAAGGTCGACGAGAGAGACCGAGAAAAGACCGCGTTTATAACACCAGACGGCCTCTTCGAGTTCAAGGTCATGCCCTTTGGTCTTTGCTCGGCGCCTGCGACTTTCCAACGGGTTATGGACACAGTACTGGCAGGATTGAAGTGGCAGACTTGCCTGGTGTACCTGGACGACGTCATTGTGTTTGCTTCAAACTTCGACGAACACCTCCGACGACTTGACGCAGTACTTCAAGCAATCCAGACCTCCGGCCTCACTTTGAAGCCTGAAAAGTGCCGCTTCGCATACGAGGAGCTCTTGTTCTTGGGTCACGTGATCAGCAAGTCCGGAGTACGCCCCGATCCTCAAAAGACAGCCGCCATCGCTACATTCCCGCCACCCGCCGACAAGAACGCCGTCCGTCCATTTCTCGGCCTGTGCGCCTATTACAGGCGGTTCGTCAAAAATTTTGCCCGCATCGTCGAGCCACTCACTAACCTTACCAGAACCGACGTCGAGTTCAAGTGGGAAACACCGCAAGAGGAAGCATTTCAAGAACTAAAACGACGCCTGCAAATGCCTCCGTTACTTGCGCATTTCGACGAACACGGCGAAACAGAAGTGCACACCGACGCAAGCAGCGTGGGACTCGGCGCCGTCCTTGTGCAGAAGACGGACGGACTGGAAAGGGTTATCAGTTATGCTAGCCGGTCGCTATCCAAGGCAGAGGCCAACTATTCAACAACAGAAAAAGAGTGCCTCGCCATCATCTGGGCTTCGTCGAAGTTTCGCCCCTACCTCTACGGTAGGCCCTTCAGAGTTGTAAGCGACCACCACGCCTTGTGTTGGCTAGCTAACTTGAAAGACCCTTCAGGTCGTCTCGCAAGATGGAGTCTCAGACTTCAAGAATACGACGTTACCGTCGTTTACAAGTCCGGACGAAAGCATTCTGACGCCGACTGCTTGTCTCGCGCCCCCCGTCGACCCGCCGCCACAGGACGACCTTAATGATGACTCCTTCTTGGGAACCATAAGCGCCGATGACTTCGCCGAACGACAGCGAGCCGATCCGGACCTCAAGGGCCTTATAGAATACCTCGAGGGCAAGGCCACCATGGCTCCAAAGGTTATTCAGACGAGGACTGCAGTCGTTTTTCTTGCGGAACGGCATTCTCCTAAAGAAAAACTTTTCGCCACTTCGGGCCGACTCCCTCCTCGTAGTACCTTCAGCGTTACGTCCCGAAGTTCTGGACGCTCTGCATGACGACCCGACGGCTGGACACCTTGGATTTTCCCGTACGCTCGCGAGGATACAACAAAAGTATTACTGGCCTCGCCTCGCTGCCGACGTCACCCACTACGTGAAGACCTGTCGAGATTGTCAACGACGGAAGACACCACCCACTAGGCCAGCCGGACTTCTGCAACCCATCGAGCCACCTTCTCCGACCGTTCCAGCAAATCGGCATGGACTTACTGGGGCCGTTCCCGACGTCAAATTCCGGAAACAAATGGATCGTCGTAGCAACGGACTACCTCACCCGCTACGCCGAGACAAGGGCGCTGCCCAAGGGCAGTGCCGCCGAGGTAGCAAAGTTCTTTGTCGAGAACATCGTACTACGTCATGGCGCCCCGGAAGTCCTCATTACCGACAGAGGTACGGCCTTTACAGCGGACCTAACGCAGGCGATCCTGAGGTACAGCCAAACAAGTCACCGCCGGACCACCGCCTACCACCCACAGACCAATGGCCTCACCGAGCGTCTAAATAAGACCATCGCCGATATGCTGGCCATGTACGTCGACGTCGAGCACAAGACGTGGGATGCCATCCTTCCGTATGTGACCTTTGCATACAACACGGCCGTGCAAGAAACGACGCAGATGACGCCATACAAGTTGGTCTACGGACGGAGCCCGGCAACGACGCTCGACGCCATGTTACCGAACGTCACCGATGAGGAAAACATCGACGTGACCGCCTACCTACAGCGCGCCGAAGAAGCACGACAGCTCGCCCGCCTGCGGATCAAGAATCAGCAGACGACTGACAGCCGCCACTACAATCTTCGACGACGCTTCGTGGAATACCAGCCCGGGGACCGCGTTTGGGTGTGGACGCCGATACGCCGACGTGGACTTTGTGAAAAACTTCTTCGGCGATACTTCGGGCCATACAAAGTGCTTCGACGTCTAGGCGCTCTGGACTACGAGGTTGTCCCCGACGGCATTTCGAACTCTCAACGGCGCCGTGCGCGACCTGAAGTCGTCCATGTCGTGCGCCTCAAGCCGTTTTACGCGCGGTAGTGAACCTGAGGACTGTACTTTTTGTTTCATTGGACTTTCTTGCTTGTGCGTATTGTTTATTTAAATTTCTTGATTGATTGTCGTTATTTATTGTTGCATGTATTTTTCCCATGTGTTCTGTTCTAAGCATCGGGACGATGCCTTTTCAGAGGGGGGGCATTGCCACGCGCGTTTCTTTTACTGTATTCGGTTACCGCCCACAAAGACTATCAGCAGTACTCGGCGCAGACCGCACCTTATTGTTCCAGAAGCTTCTCGGTTGTAGTAGATCGTTTTGTTAAGATTGTACGCAAGACGGTAACACTCAAGATTATTCGAGAGCTTGCGCGACGACTAGTGATAAGGCTAGAATGTTCGACGCGTGATTTATAAAAGCCGGCGCGTTCCAGCGAAGTTCAGTTCATCGACGGCCGACGCTCCGTTCGCCGCTATCAGTGCCAGTGCTTATTGCTGTAATCTGACCTTCCGTTTACCGGCCACAAGTTCGGCCTAATAAACAGTTTCATCTTGAACATACCGACTGCTGCTTGGGTCAACGTCACGACCACGTGACACTATCATAAGTTCATTATTGGCGGAGAAAATCAAGGTTGGACTTTAATTTCTAAATTTGGTGTCGTTATCTGCGCGCGTGACATCCGAAATTCCAAATGTATTTTTCGTATTTTCGCGACAATGGCTCGATCAATTTTTCTGAAACTTCGTATGCTAGGTCTATTTCACCCACAGATGACAATGCACTTAATTTTTGTCGATTAGAAGCTACGTAGGGCTCAGCAGACGCCTTCGGAACCTATGACGTTACGGTGTTTGGTGCGGGAATCTCAAAGTGGCGTCTCCACCCGCATTTTCTTTTCGCGTGTTTTCTCGCTTACCAAGCGTCGTGTCGCGGTAAGAGTGGTGTTTTCGGGATTGTGAAATTGTACTTAACTAATACGCGAAAAATCGCTTTGCCCTTTAGTGTCCCTTTAAAACTCCAGTCTCAGTGGTAAAATGTCTTTCTTAGCCGGGAACACTCAGCGCAGGTCATGTGTTTTGTGCCTGTTGAAAATCAGCGCAAACATATAAATGTATCACGCAAATCACGCCATATCAGCGGTAACTGCAGGTTACGCAAACTCGAGTTGTCAAAGTTATTCTCGAGTTCTCCACTATATCACGGCTCAAATCTATGTGGTGATGTAGGCACGTAAATGCTGAGCAGTTACTTTATTATTATTATTATTATTATTATTATTATTATTATTATTATTATTATTATTATTACTATTATTATTATTCTAGTTGCTGTTAATAAAGGCCGAGATGAAACCTAATAGTACATTCGCAGTTTTTGTTCTTCTTCCGAGCGACCCAATGGGCATTTGGTACCTCTGGAAGTGAAAAAAGGAAAATGGTGCTAGTGCGAAAAATAACTTACGATTGGGGAATATCTGAAGCTGAAAAGATTAAAGAAGGATGATATGAATATTCCAAAAATACGGCGCAATATGAAAACAACTCTGCGGTTTATTATGACAGGCCTTATGTGCCGTTCCTTTAAAACTCTTCATTACCTACAAGTCCAAGCACCCACTCTAATACTAACCACAGATATCTGCTACCGCCGAAGCTTACGTTTTGATGCCGGTTATTCCATATTTCAAACCAGATACACTAATTGTATTTACATATTTATTCATATATAACTTCGTGTTCATGACTTCCGGCTTAAGTAGGTTTGGCGATACATACGAAAACATAACAGCCAAAAACAAAAGAACAGAGGAATTACATGAACCAGATTCAGCGCGGAACTCCGAGACTGTTTCTCGGGAAATATTATAGCAAAACGTCTTTCTCTCATTTTTTTCAATGTTGATGATTGGTTGCCATGAAAATCACGTGAATACTTTTTTATGGAATAAAAGACGATATAGCCGAAGAAGTGGCATTCACTTACAATAAATTTTACTTTTCAACAAGTGGGATCGCACCTATGCAGTTTCTACGTTTACGCTTTCTAGATAACCTTTTTTTTTGGAGTGGTGCCGTAGGTTGAACAGAGCTAATAGCACTGATTTCGTTACTTTGATTTCTTTATCATTTTATTGCGATATGACCGCTCACTTGTACAATTATTGCAATGGCACCAATTATTCTCCATAACTCACTTGTAGCCCTTACGAAGAGAGTCATGCATTGTAAGGGGAGCACTTACACAAAATCAGAGAGCTTGGCTCGGAAGGCTTGGTGATTCCAGACACGAATGTAGTCTCCTCTGTAAAGCAAGGAAGTACATGCGTGTAGCAGAACGGTACTAATAAACGTATAAAGAAAACCTTGCTTTCGGAAGGGATCTATATAAGCCCTATAGTCACAATGCTTTGCAATCCCGTCCATAAAACCGATTGTTGATGTAGCGGTGAATGCTAGTGAAAGGCCTTAGAATTAAGTCGAGGAGCTTGATCGAGAAACCCTCCACACCATTAAAATGATCAACAGCACGAACAGTGGTCGCGCAGGCCTTGTACTGGGATGGCACATGCACGACTATAAACCAATCCCAATCCGTCATCGTTCTCAAAATGGGTCAAGCGTTTTAATGTGGTGCCCTTAAAAAGACAAAGAACTATAGCAGGTATCTCGAAATCACCTCAGCAAGCGGGCCGCAGTCACATAGTTCACTCCCGCAAGGGAGTTAATTCCGTGACTGCGGACCGCTGGCTGAGGTGTGCAAGTTGAATGCTTCTGGGGGGGGGGGGGGGGGGTTGAGGGGGGAGAGGTGAATGAAGAATGAGACAGGACGACCACACTAGCGGTTGTCCTGTCTCTTTCTCTGCAGTCCTTGTGCATGTTCGCTAGTCATATGGAAGCATTCAGTCAATACCACCTAACCAAGTAAAATGCCTTTAAGGGAGGGGGGGGGGGGTGAGTTTGTACAATTTGCCAGCAAACGCTGCCATTTGAAAGAAAGATTTGCCATATATACAGGTCATATCTGAACGTGATTTGGTGTGATAGCATCGTTGAAAGGCTTGAAGCGTCTCTATGCGTTTTCTTGCACGCCAGAAAATCCTTAAACGCACTGCATTACGGCGTTAATAATGCTGATTATCTCAGCGAAAGGACACGAACTCATGATCAACAAACATTGCCTTCAATCTGCGCCAGAGTAAGTATGGCTGCAGAGAATTGTAACAGTGCAGTTTACTTCTGAAAGGCAAGTTTACGCCGGAGGATAAGGATAAGCCTGAGTGCATCAAGCGGACAATACCTAATCATGACACGAAATTCACCGCTGTCCCTGATGCCCAATGTGAGACACCATTGTAGCGCCATCATCATCATCATTTTTACTAGCCACCGCGCCGCGCCTCTCGTGCAGCTCATGCTGAGCTCGAGCCGCGAGACAGTTAGGAACGGGTTCACGCGCCTGGCGGAACTGGACGCCGGCAGTTGCCGCCGCTCCGTTTGGCTTCGCTCAATAAAGTGGCGAGACAGCGGCACGGCCACGTTGGCCGCCTTCACGACGACGTCTCTCGTCTCTGTCCATCGCTACATTGGTGACCCGGACAACACGCCTTTCGACGAGCGGCCACTGCCATGTTTCGACGTCCCTACCCGCAAGTTCCGCCGTTCAACCCGGTCTACCCCCCGAGTGTGGTTTAAGCAGCTGGATGCCATTCTCATGGTGGATGGCGTCACCACACAACCGGAGATGTACGCCGTCCTGCTGCACGCCCTCCCGGTTGAGCTACGCCATCTCGCGGCCGCGTCGACATCCAGCCAGCAGCCATACGACGACCTCTGCACTGCGGTGCTGGCCTCCTAGGGGGGAAACCTACCACCCGCTTCCGATGAGCCGCGAGTTCCGGGTTTCCCCTCCGTCGACTCGAGCTCTCAAAGCCAGCCCGCAGCTCTCCCTTTACTACGACTTTTCTTCCCCGGCTACGACTCCTTCTACCTCGGGTCCGGACACAGGAGCACCCATTCCTGCGCCCGACCACGACGACCAGGTAGAAGACGCCCCTGCGTGGACCGACCTTCCCGAGGACCTCCCCGAGGGTCCCCGAGGGTACGAGGGTCCGTCACGCATGCCGGCCATTCGCCCGTCTTCCCCAACCTCGACGGCCCGTGACACCTCTGAGACGTCAGACTCCACGGCGGCAACCTCGCTGCACGCGCTGGAGTCTGCCACAGACACGGACATCGTCACGCCCGCTATTAGCCCCCCCAGTCGCGGAGGCATCGTCATCGACGATGTCCAACCAACCCGACTCTTCATCGGACTCGTCGCTCTGCGCATTTTGCCACCTGCGACCAGCATTGTCCTCGAAGTCTACCGCAGCAGATGTTCGGGCCCATCACGAGCTACGGCCGACCGTGCATAATGCTGCGACGATGACGGAAAATCCCGAGGACCGCCCGCCTGGCTCGACGCAGGGAGAGCAGACCACCTCCGCCCCACCGGATACGCAGGCAGACAACCCGCCTGCCGCTCTGCACACGCGCTCTCCTGTACCTACTGACCGACGTTGCTCTGCGACTACAGCTAACGCACCTTCCCTTCCTTTCGGGTCCACTGCGTTTCCCGTCATCCCTAACGTGCGCCCTTCCAATCAACTGGGCCTCCAGGTGAATGACAGGACCGAAACAGAGGCCACGTCCTCCACAATTTCAATGCCATCTACGGCCCGTGACAACTGTGACGCCACAGGCCCACCTCTGGATGTCGCGTCGCACGACATCTGCTCTGACTCGAACACCTTGTCGAGTGATAGGCGCACGCCGACGCATCACACGTCGTCAAAGGCCGGACAAAGCCATCTGTCGGTGCCCTCCAAGTCGGCTCGTCATCACGTTAAGCCATGTCGCATCACGTCTGTACACAGCGCACGACTTGCGACTCTTCTGCGCTCTACACGGCAGACCGTGCAGCAGCCGCAGCTGCTAATGTGCTGCCGCAAACGACGTTACAGGTACCATCGCCACACCGCCTGCGTCGCCCGCCCACCTCGGCGACGGTCACACCGACGTACGGCTAAACCCGCTGGCCTAGACGTGCTACGTTTACGCTGCACCCGGTTTTTCAGACACCTTCGCCCGAGTGTGCCCAAGAACCGCCAGCATCACAACAGATTGTGTGTGTGCGAACTTAGTTGTGCTGCAGTGCGCAATTTTTCAGCCCACTCCCGATTTACACGTTATCGTTTTTGCTTACTCCTTCCAAAAGTGAGCCTTCGTCGCCGCCCTCGCCCGCTGCGCAACACTCAGAGCCGCCCACCAGAGACTTACTGGTTCCTGAATGATGGTCCGTGCACGTTGACGACTACGACTGTCCATGGACCCTCTTGGCTCGTTTCATGAACACTTCTGTATATACGCTCTCATCGTTTTTCATTACGGGTTCATTTCTGCGGGGGGGAGTAATATGTAGCGCCATCATCATCATCATTTTTACTAGCCACCGCGCCGCGCCTCTCGTGCAGCTCATGCTGAGCTCGAGCCGCGAGACAGTTAGGAACGGGTTCACGCGCCTGGCGGAACTGGACGCCGGCAGTTGCCGCCGCTCCGTTTGGCTTCGCTCAATAAAGTGGCGAGACAGCGGCACGGCCACGTTGGCCGCCTTCACGACGACGTCTCTCGTCTCTGTCCATCGCTACACCATTTAAATATAACACTTATAATGGACAGCGCAGGTACGTGGAAGACGACAAATACGCTCGGAACAAAATAAAGGGCCACGCATCAAGAGCGGAAACAAAAATGATGGTGTGTCATTTAGAGACGGGCACGGCAAGACACTAGATCAGAAAATAAACAGGGGTAGTGGATGTGCTTGCCGGTATTAGAACAAAATAAAAGCCACAGTTTTGCCTCAAAGGCGAAGCAATGAATGCGATAGCAAGAAATCGTAATGTCACAAGATCGACGAGCAGGTCGATACTTTCAGCTTCCCATTGAAGTACAAAGAAGGACGCTCGAAAAGGTCGCGCAGCTATACACAAGACCAACATGAACTAACAACTATGACAGTTGCTACACCTTCGTATTGGAGCAACCCGCTGCAAGTGTCGACAACGCAGGACCCTACGCTCTTAGATGTTCGTGTTTTAAAGTGCGGCGCGCGGAATGACCCCTCTGCGTCTCGTGCCACGCGGTGGCGTCTGACACAAGGTGTGCGCGGTGTGCTTTTTTTAGATGCGGAGCATCTCTTCCTCCGGGCTATGCCCCGCGGCGTCGGCGATGGCATCCGTACTCATATTACGAATGCGCAACTCTCCTCCTTCCCTCTCTCCAACAGCTGCGCGTTACTCTCCTACCCCCCTGCTTGCGCTTCTCCTGCATTCTCGCTTCTGCTCTCGCAGCGCATGCGCTACTCTCCTCCTCTAGTCCCCACTCGTTCAAGTGTGAATGTAAAGCGGGTAGCGCGCTCCTCCTCCCCCGCGCTGCGGCCACGCACTCTGCTCCTTTACGCGGGCGTTTACGCAGGCGTTCGGTAGTCTTCTCTCCTCTCCTCCCCCGCGCTGCAGCCTGTAAACCCACTCCATCCTCTCCCTCCCCCATTTCATGTAACCATGTTCGCTCGGTCGAGGAAGTACCGCTTGAATCGTGCGGTCGCTCCGTCGGTTCCCGGCCGCTGCAGTTGTCTCGAAAGCCTCGCTACCCTCGCCGCAGACTCGCGTTGTCTCTCTGTAGCGGAAGCGGTAGCTCAACGCCGACGCTTGGCTTCGACGGCCGAGAGAACGTAAACGGAAACTTGGTGTGCACCCCCCAATGCTGCTTCGCATCCCCTCATGGTTCTCTTTAGTGGGAGATGGTGTAATTTTTTTCGTTCCACATCACTGAGTGGATGCAGAAAGCGGCCCATTTTTACTGCGCGTCTCAAGGGCAATAAACCTGAAAGAAAATATAGGAGCATTGCGAGATGGAAATTACACTCAATCTCCCTCGAGATCTGAATACCGCCAGTGGAAAATGGTGTGTATAAATATCTTGCCGTGGGAATGCTGGCGCACGCGCTGTTCATGGCTGAGTGTCCTAACGCAGCCCTGCTGCGGAGTGAGACGTCGTCGGTTCGAATCGCCGGCCGTGTGCCTGCAATTTTCTTCTCATTTATTTTTCTTTGTTACTAATTTATATATATACTTACATATAGATATCCGGGACATGACGGTGACGGCGAAGACCAGAATCAGCAGATAGTGTCCATATATTTGTTATCGGAATAAAAGTGTCAAAGGGGGGGGGGGGTCACGTAGTGCGTAGGACAGGCAACATATGATTAATGAGAACCAAGGACTAAATGCCCACGGATGCAAATGGCACTCGAGGCCAGTGTTGGGCCAGGTGGGTTGATTAAATAAGAAACACGTAGGGAGCAAAGTTCAGTCTCCACGCGCAGGAAAGAGTACATTGGAGATCTTTAGGAAATGCATTCGTCCTTCAGTGGATATCGAACAGGATATTGATGCTGACGAGTCCACATCCCAAGGCATGTGTTCATTACATACGTGTTAGGACATCGGGATTCGGCACTAGTGATCCAGCTTGAAAATTTTGCCATCGGAACATCTTTACTTTTAATTTAGTAGGCATTTCAACTCCTTCTCAGCAAGAAAACTGTCCGTCCGTCCCTCCTTCACGTGAGACGATCATCGCCATAAAGAAATGGATGAATAAAACAAAATGCATTGTTGTGGCCGGTCGCGCTTTGAACGCGAACCCACCCGCTCTGAAGGCCGTTATCTCAGCCACTGGATTTTGCACCGGCGCTTGAAAAACGTGAATACATCCCAACAGTATGATGCTGTTGTACTCTGGCTACAAATGCAACAGCAGAGAACGTACAATAACACTCTACGTTTAACCACTCAGACAACTCTGAAGTGATTCCCGCGTAATTTTTCTGTTTACTCATCTGATTACATAGGAGATGCAAGACATCACCACCGACCCCCTTCACCTTTCCCCAAGCCCAAAGTAACGGCTGTACACTGGCCGCAGGCTTCGAATTGACTGCATTGGATAATATTGCCACGATGTCTTTTTACAAGTTGAGTACCTAATTCAAGTATTCGATAAGCTCGGAAATAACTTGCCCATTATCAGTGCAGCTGTTAACGGACGGTTCGACTGCTGCAGTGTCGCCGCAACACTGGCTACCGGACAGTGGCCGAGGTTCTCTTGCGGTCGACAGGAACAGGACCTAAAAACAAATCACCACATGTAGTCTCACTTAAAACACCTTGCTTAAATACATTCTTCGACGGAAACAGAAAAGACATCGCGAGTAGTGAAGGTAAACAAAGTTTGTTTTCGGTCCGTCGTATACAGCAAGATTTTTGTTATAAAAGCTTGTGCTAATGAAAAAACACATTTTTGACCTAATTCACTTCGTTCACCATATCAAAGCACACGTTGGTGAGCCCATTATAGTTGTCACCCAAAGCACTGGTAGTCCGTTGTCAAGTCTTCTTTTTAATGTAATAAGGAAATGTGTGCAACCGCCACATCTGAATTTCTGCACGGTGGTGACTATTCTTTCCATTTTTTTTCTAGAGTAGAAAGGTTTTCGACATTGAGTTTTTCCAGTATATTTTGACCTGCTTGTGAGGCGGTGTGCTTTGGGCATCTTTTATACGGCTACGTAAATGATTGCTTTGTTGAGAATGAACTTAGTCGTGAGTGTCGCTATTTTCGGTTTCGTGCCTATTCTATAGCGCTTAAACGTATTTTTCTATTCTCGTAAGCATGGGCCGAGAAACTCAGGAGCAAGTATTAATAGGCCGCACGCTGCTCCGCTTTAGCTACAGTCGTAATCTGCTGGCAATCACTTGAGCATGTCTACCGGATTGACAGCGGCCCATTCTTTGACTTCGGTGAGGTTTCTTTTTTGTGCATGCGGAGGCTCCCCTGTCAGCATTTAACTTACATGTACGTACGCTTCCACAATCTCAAGTGTCGGTGTCTCTGGGCTGCCGCAAATATCATTTGTTATAAACATCACGTTCATCCCTTTCATTTGTCAGACACACGATGACCTATGCCACTCGCGATGCGAACTAAAAGTGTGAAGTAATTCAGTGCAGCACATCTGCGCTTCTGTAGTACTGCGCAAACAGATAAGCTTGTCGACACTTGAAAGCAGGTGCTGAGAAGACGGCACTTCACTGCTCCCCAGGGGACTGTCAACCATCGGCCTTTCCGATTATCGCCTGATAAAGTAACAATTGAAATATACTAGGTGAAAATAATAACCACGATAAAACAAAGCGCAATCTGCGAATTAGCGTCGAAAGTTAAATGACTGTAGTACTAGAACATTTTGTCAGGGAGGGCGGGCAACCAAGTTTGTGACACCTCCTCCCCTTCAAAGGCAAAGTAATTTGTGCCTAGGTGCCTCGCAGAAATATGATGCTAAGTAGGATGCTAACGAAGGTACATTTTATAAATAATTTCTTCATGGAGCCGGCCTATTCAACCCTTTAATGCCTGAAATATGAAACCGCCGAACAAAATAAAAACTGTTTTCATTTTCGAGCTTTAAATAGCAACCGTTAATTGATTCTTCAGTTAAATTATCTAAAATGCAACTTTAATGCATACTTTTAGGTATGTCGCGATTTCGCGATATGCCACAGAAACGAGGATCTCGCAACAAAAAATGCACTTGAAAACTATGTAACATGTTGTGTGCCACCTCCTGGCTGTGTACACACCCAATAAAGAAAATTATTGAACATTGAACTTGCGTAACTCAGGCGAGAAAGATCGAAGTGAGAGCTGTCGCACGTGCTTCGCGCTCTCCGCCATCAACTACAAAAGAATTGGTTCTAGCATAGAATACCTTACTCAAGACGGCGCAATATTTTTTTCCTTCTGAAAGCTACATTCCCCGCGAGTACATGACAGCCGGCATTAAAGGCGGCACGCGTTTCGTGACTTATTGGCTCGGAGTTTTTCGGTATGTCGCGAATTCGCGACACCCAGCAGTTAAAGTTTAATTCAATCAGTGTGATGTTTTGTGCCGCCTGGATCTCGGCTGGCACACAAATCATGACTGTAAGCGCCGCGCATGAGCACGACAGTGGTATCACATTCAAACAGTGCCACAGAGAATAGCTCTCACGAAGGAAGAGCCCCATGCCTCCTTATCTCTAAGGTTTAAGCCATGACCATAATACTGCCCATTAGCCCTCTGCATTAGCTGACTCATGTTTTAACAAAAGAAGCTTTGTGAACTTTACCTGCTAGATGCTTTGTACAGCTGGTTTCGCACCAACGAAGACTCCGGGCAAGAGCTGTTCAGGCGATGATGATGATGATGATGATGATTCCCGGAGTAATGGCACAGCCCACTACGGGGGATCGGCCACGAAACGTGCGGCAGGAGAAAATGCGAAAAAAAAAAGAAATAGCGGAAGAAAAACCGGCGTGAATAAAAATGAAACAAATGGAGAAGAGGTGCCAGACGTCTTGTGTCTTTTCCCGCGTAAAGGAAGGTGAAACGTGGGGCCCATGCAGGTTAATCATGCTTGTAAAAATGGAGCATCAGCTAAAAAATGGTCATTTCACGGTAAAGGCCCTTGTCGTCACTGGTTTGCGTTATATACATATTATAGGTTATTAAGGAAAGAGGTCCCTTTCAGAGCTTCACACCTACTGGCTGGAGTTTATTAAAAGTCTTGTGCATCAGATTCATTTATTTATTTATTTATTTATTTACATATACTGCATTCCTAGTGCAGGGCTATAGAAGGAGTGGATAAGTCATGCAGAACTAATACAACAGAGTAAAAAAACAACACAACTGAAGTACATTACAGCAATACCTAAGAAAACATTACTTTACATATCACAAACAAGAACTTTACATATTTTCAAGGTGGTTAATAGCGGCGTCAATGAAATCTTTTAATGGTAGTGAACGAATACTGCCTGGCAGAGAATTCCAAAGATCTATGGTACGTGGCAAAAAACTAAATTTGAATGTGTTAGTACGAGCAAATAAAGGCTTTATGTTCAAGTTGTGGGAGCTGCGGCTACAAGTTTCTTCCATAAATGCGATGTAATTACCACCAAAGATGCCAGGAGAGGAGTTGATAACTGCATTTAATAGTTTTAAAGATTCGATACGATAACGTGAATGTAATGGTATGATGTTCAGTGATTGCAGAGCCTGTGTTGGTGAGAAGTTGCGGCTGTAGTTACGGCATATGAAGCGGATGGCTTTACGTTGAACACTATCAAGGATTTTTAGGTCACATTTTTTGTAGGGGTGCCAAACGACAGATGCGTATTCTAGCATAGCGCGAATCAACGTTTTATACGAAAGCAGTTTGGTATCGCCAGGGGATTTAGCCAAAGTATGGCGCAAATAACTTATTTTTTTAAAGCCTTCCCGCTGATATATTCGATGTGGTTAGTCCAGGAAAGATTTTTTGTTAGAATCACGCCCAAATATGTATATTGTTAGACTCTTTAATGTTGTGTACCATTCAGATAATAGTCAATCGAAACCGGGTTCTGTCCATTGGTAAACGACATGACGACTGTTTTAATGCAATTGACGTTCATTTGCCATGTTTTGCACCAGGCGCTGAAAGAAATGAGTGATTGTGAAAGACGGTGATGATCTTCAGGAGAATTAATGAATTCGTACAATATGCAGTCATCAGCATAAAGTCTTATTTTAGATGAGGTACACTGAGGTAAATCATTAATATATATGAGGAATAATAACGGGCCCAGTACAGATCCCTGCGGAACGCCTCGCGTCACGTCGACAAGGGATGATTCCACTGAATTGAAAGAAACAAATTGCGAGCGATAATGTAGGAAACTGGCGATCCAAGAAACAAGACGGGAATTATTCAGTATGGTATCTAGTTTCACCAGCACCTTAGAATGAAGAACAGAGTCAAAAGCTTTAGAGAAGTCAATGAAAATGGCATCTATACGACTCCATAGTCTGTCCAGAACAGGAAGTTTGAAGAATGTCGAGTTTGAGCTCATGAAAGTTGCGACTTGCCACACTAAAATATCTGTCACTGTTTCCGATGATTTCATCCCCGTATCCGTCGGATGGCCATTTTATCAAAAGATAAGTCTGTCCAGCTCTAATTGAAATTTTCGCAATTCTGAACTTTGTACGTACCTTTTGAAAGGCTACCACTGATTTTGATGAATTACTTTATCTTTTTGCACTATACAAGTGATTTTTGTGTGCCTCTTTCGCATTTATATGTATGCCTTTTCTGCAATATCTCGTGACATACACAATATAGCTATTAAATAAATGAATTAAGCTCGTTTCGAGCCTTTATTTTCAGTCGAATAATGTTAGGCTCCATATTAGCATGAATGTGGTGCGTACTTTTAGCACCTCACCATTTTAATTCTCCCTTTGGAATTGCATAAGAACATATATTAACACTGAATTGTTTTATGCAGGGTTGCAAAAAGCATTTTCTAGCGTCCTTTTCATGACGAAAATATGGTCAGTAAAAGCGCTCGCGCGTAAGTCAGAAATAAATCTAGCGAGAAAGTGACTCAATTACCTGACTTGCAAGTCGAAAACGCTGATCGCTATTCGACCAATGCAAATGGGGTCGCTGACACGAATGCACTTGATATGCTTGGAGGAAGAATAAACATTTTTAAAGAGAAATGGGGGCTGCCCCATTCCCACTCCCGTTTGACATGCTTGCCGCTCTTGACATGCATGGCGTCGCCACCTAGGAGCTGTGCGATGAACTATTGCTTTGAAGCGTTGCAGAAGGGAATGTGTTGAAAATGTGAATGCGATAATGCCCGAGTTCCTTACTTATAAAATCGTTGTTTACACGGTATGTTACTACAATGAGTAAGAAGGGTGCTGCATATAGAATAGAAAGCCGTATGCATGCATTCCAGAAGTAATTTGGCACCAAACACCAGTAGGTTGGCACACGTGCGCATTTTTATTTTCTCTGGAGACAACAGAGTATCATAGCAGTAGCTTTAGCTCCTAGAGTAGCAAAGCGAGAGTCTGTTATTGAAATCATATTCGGTATGATAAGGCTTCCCTCAATTTTTTTTCATGAGATGAGAAACGACGGAATAGTTTCAATTACGGAAGGTCGTTTAACATCGTCTCCGTCCGGACATTGTACGCGTTGTCGCTTTCTGTCTCTGTTGGCACTGATTGTAATTTAAGAATGTTGAGGAAGAGGACACAACTTCGATTAATGCCGTAAAGCTGTGCACGGGCCGAATTTCGAGCCCGAGCCCGGCCTGGGCCCGGTGACGGCGCCGAAGGTCCGCCCGAGTCCGATGCTTAAAGGCTGCGAGCCGGCCCAGCCCGGCCCGACCTACAAAAGCAAAACGTCGGCTCAGGCCCGGCCCGGTCTGGCCCGATCTTATGAAGTTTCGCTGCGGATAAAATATATCTTTTTTCCGATAATGTGGTATATTATTGAACATAGCAAAGCGAAACATAAGCAATCGACACAGGACAGTCAATATAAATACATATTACAAGTTGCCGTGTAAATACAACAAGCTATCCAACGATTCGGGCTTAGTGAAGTGTGGCACTCCTGCATCACAGATCCAGCCGTTCGCTGCTCAACCTGGTAGCAGGAATTGCCAATATCTTTTTCGCAAGCACAGCTAGGTCGGAATATTTAGGCTGATTGTTTATCCAGGAGTTTAGTACCTCAGATGCAGGATAGCGGGATGAATCCATCGATAGGTAATGGAAAAGTTCGTTGTGTGACCGGTAAATTCTTGCCATTGTCGCTCTACTCGCTAAATAATTCTAAGCAATGCTTTTCTGAGGCAGGCTGCTCTCCACAATCTTGTACACTCTTTTCCGAAAGCGAAGAAATAAACGGTAAGTTTAAATCAGTTTAGCGGTTGGCCCGGCCCGCCCCTATAAAAAGACAAAATAACCCGAGCCCCGCCCGGGCCCGAGGTGAAAAGACGTCGGCTTACCCGAACCCGGCCCGCGGGCCTGGCCGGGCTCGGGCTTTTGGGCTACCCCGAGCCCGTGCACACCTCTATGATGCCGACGTATCATCATTGAAACAACACAACGATTTCTGCCTTTCTCGCCATTATTCAGCTAGTGCTTTGTGCAAATGTTGACGTTTATGTCGGTTATTATTATGCCGGATACTTGTCATAACTGCTTGTTGTTTACAGTTTACCTGGCTCCAATTACGTCAGTGCTTGGCACATTTTCAATGTAAACATATTTTCACATGGAATTTTCACACACCGAACTGTCTGCCGATCAGAGGTTGTCACATTTTCTTTACAAACTAGAGTGTCGCTCTCAGGCTCTTGCAGGTCGGGGCATATGCCAGTCCCGCACTTTTGCACAAGATCTATCCAGAAATTCGGACGTCCGACACTTGCGCGCTATGCTCAGACTTTGCCACAACAGCGCTACGTAGTCCAGATTTGATGACAAAATTATGAGCAGTCCAACGGGACGACGACTTGGCGGAGAGGCTAGGCCTATCTGTCCCTACGTGGTAGCGGCCCGCTACGTCCTAGTTCACGCCCCGACGGACCTAAATAAAGCTTTTCCATTCCATACAGTAGCGCTAATCACTAACGTGCGTATGAACCAGTTTTCCCAGCCGACAACTGGAACAGTGGGTGTGCGCCTCAATTGCCAAGGCCGTCATCCCCACCATAATCTTCGCAAACGTTTTCATTTCCGCAGCGGTGCTCACTACCCTTCATTCTAATCGATAATGTCAAGTGTGTTAGCACTTAAAATATTATGGCTACATGAATCGCACCACTCTTCCTCGATCCCCCTGAGTGGGCATGTGTCACTGATCCTAGGTGCATCGTCATTATCATCTCTTCAGAGAAGAAGAAAAACGGTCTGGTGAACCTCGCGCACCGCTTGGCAAGCTCTCGCCCGGAGTGTTCGTTGGTGTGAAACCAGCTGTACAAAGCATCTAGCAGGTAAAGTCCAGACTGCTTCGGCAGCTTCTTTTGTTAAAACATCAGTAAGCTAATGCAGAGGGCTAACGGGCAGTATTAGATGCGAAGCATCTTATGCTCGGGGCTATGTCCGTTCCTCCCGCGTCCCGCGTCCCCAATCCCGTGTCCCGCGACCAGCCACTTTCATGAAGTAGGGCAAGCACCCATTATGCGAACAAGAACACTGTAGTAATATGAAGGCCGTCAACCCTACCACAGTCATCAGAGTCATGGCCGAGAGCACAGAGAGGCTGCTTATCAATGGCTAGGCAGGTGGTGTCTGTCGCCCAGGTTGACCCCATTCCTTGATCTTGCTTGCATGTGTTTGGAGGGGGCTTAGTCCTTCCCGCGTCCCACACCACCACAGCGCGTCCCCTCCCCCTCTGTCTCCTACGCTCACCCCCCTTTCTCTCCTCTAGGAATCCTCTATTCTACGGAGCGGCGCCCGCGTCCCACACCCCCCCACAGCGCATGCGCGTCCCCTTCCCTATCCTCTCCTACACTCACCCCTTTTCTCTACTCTAGGAATCATCTACTCTACGGAGCGGCGCCCGCGTTCAACATCCCCACAGCGCATGCGCGTCCTCTCCCCCCTCTCTCCTCTAGGAATCATCTACTCTACGGAGCGGCTCCCGCGTCCCACACTCCCACAGCGCATGCACGTCCCCTCCCCCTCTCTCCTCTTTTACGGTCCCCCCCCGTCCTTTCCTCTAGGAATCCTCTACGGAGCGGCGCGCACGACAGCTGGTGTGACAGCTGCATACTCCGCTGGGGGAGCCACGGTAGTTCCGCGGTATGAAAATGACGGAGCGCGCGCGCCTCATTCTCTCTCCTGTGCAGCGCCGCGACGAGCGCCCGGACCGCTGCCGCGAAACGAGAGCGGCGACGTTCCTCTCGCTCAAGCTAATTATCTCCCCGCTGCTTCGCATCCACACATGGTTCCCTTTTGCGCGAAATGGGGAAGATTTTTTTAGATGCGAAGCATCTTATGCTTGGGGCTATGTCCGTCCCGCGTCCCTCCCGTGTCCCGCGTCCGGCCACTTTCATGAAGTAGGGAAGCACCAATTATGCGAACCAGAAAGAACACTGTAGTAATATGAAGGCCGTCAACCACTACCACAGTCATCAGAGTCATGGCCGAGAGCACAGAGAGGCTGCTTAGCAATGGCTAGGCAGGTGGTGTCTGTCGCCCAGGTTGACCCTATTCCTTGGCCTTCCTTGCATGTGTTTGGAGGGGGGCTTTGTCCGTCCCGCGTCCTGCGTCCCACATCACCACACCGCATGCGCGTCCCCTCCCCCCTATCCTCTCCTACGCTCACCCCCTTTCTCTACTCTAGAAATCATCTACTCTACGGAACGGCGCCCGCGTCTCACATCCCCACAGCGCATGCGCGTCCTCACCCCCTCTCTCCTCTAGCAATCTACTCTACGGAGCGGCTCCGGAGTCCCTCATCCCCACAGCGCATGCGCGTCCTCTCCCCCCTCTCTCCACTAGGAAGCATCTACTCTACGGAGCGGCTCCCGCGTCCCACACCCCCCACAGCGCATGCGTGTCCCCTCCCCCTCTCTTTCCTCTCCTACGGTCCCCCCCCGTCCTTTCCTCTAGGCATCATCTACGGAGCGGCGCGCACGACAGGTGGTGTGACAGCTGCATACTCCGCTGGGGGGAGCCACGGTAGTTCCGCGGTATGAAAATGACGGAGCACGCGTGCCTCATTCTCTCTCCTGTGCAGCGCCGCGATGAGCGCCCGGACCGCTGCCGTGAGACGAGAGCGGCTACGTTCCTCCCGCTCAAGTCAATTATCTCCCCGCTGCTTCGCATCCACACAAGGTTCCCTTTAGCGGGAGATGGGGAAGTTTTAAGGCGAACGCCTTTAATGTCTCATGCTCACGTCCGTCCGGTGTCCGTCCGTCCGGTGTCCATCCATCCGGTGTCCGTCCGGCGGTAGTGCTGGTGGTGTGCGTCCTGACCACCCTTACTGCACATGCGCAAACCCTCCCCACGCACCTCCTCTCCTGCGCTTCCCCTCTCTCTCCTCTAGGTATCTCTCCCGCCCGCGGTGTTTACACACCCATTGCGCATGCGTGTCCCCTCCTCCTCTAGGCATCCCTCCCGCGGCGCTTACACCCCCCATCGCGCATGCGCGTCCCCTGCCCCTCCCTTTCCTCTCCTACGCGTCCCCCCTCTCTCTCCTCTAGGCATCCCTCCCCGCGGCGTCTACACCCTCACTGCGCATGCGCGTCCCCTCCCCCCATCTCTCTCCTCTAGGCATCCCGCCCGCGGCAACCACACACCCAATGCGCATGCGCGTCCCCGCCCCCCTCTCTCCTCTCCTACGCTCCCCCTCTCTCGCCACGCAACGCCGACGCAGGCAGCGTCTGCTAGCGAGTTTCTTGGTTGAAAAAACCGACCGCTCGCGCTGCACAACCGTTCACTGGACACCGCGTATATATGGCAATGGATCTTGACCTGCAAGGTGGTGCCGGTGGGAGATTTCTCCTCTGCGTTGTCGAACGATGAAAAATTCGCAGCTTGCGCGTTAACTAAAAGCGGACTGCGGGTCTCTGTGTCAAGTCGGAGTCTTCTGTCTCTCGTTGCCCATTAGCAGCGATTGGCATGTTCCAGTAGGAAACACCGCTCCATCACTGCGTGCTTTGCGCCTCCCCAGTTTTCTCTCCTGCGCAACGCTGCGATGAGCGCCAGCGTCAACGCCGCCGCCAGTGTAAGCGTTAGCGCCCGCTGCTTCGCATCTACACATGGTTCCCTTTAGCGGTGGATGGTGTAATCCTTAAGGTGAAAGCCTTTAATGTCTCATGTTCACGTCCGTCCGGTGTCCGTCCCACCTTCTTCCGGCGTCCGTCCGACCATCCATCCATCTGTCCGTCCGTCCGTTCATCCGTCCATGTCCGTCCGTCCGTCCATCCGAGCTCTGGCACGGAGCCAGGTGGCCGCCGGGATGCGCAGACGGACGCCGGTCGCGTCGGACTCTATAGCGCTCGCGCTTTGCTTGCGTAGCGTCGCTGTGCCCAAAGTTTGCAATCATTCTGACCAACGCCGTCTCAATGGACCCAGGCGTTCACGGAATACACGTTCCAATTTACAATGGGTCCGTCAACTTAAGAGCTGGAACGCGGATGGCGTTTGCATGATGCGCAAAGCGCGAGAAAATACTAACGCATGCGAACGGAGGAAGATGAGTCTCGCGTCTCGCTGCGATTCGCGGTTTTAAAAAATTGAAGAAGAAAACACGCACCCATTAGGTTTGTGTCTTATGCCACTGAGAGTGTAAAAGAAAAAAGACATGGCATAATCAGTGGAATGGCCACACGCTTTCGCCGAACACATTTTGGAATGTACAAAGTGTCCTTCAATTTTTTTTTTCAATGCTATATCACTGTCGGGCTTATGCGCTGCACTTGCAGTCATGATTTGTGCTTTAGCCGAGAACCACGCAGCACAAAAAAACAGTTGCATTGAATTGAATAGGCCGGCTCCATAAAGAAATTATTTTAAAATGTCTCTTCCATTAAATCATACCAAGCTTTATTTTTGTGCGAGGCACCTAGGCAAAGATTGCCTTCCCTTTCAACTGGTGTGAGGGGGATCAGAGGCTGGGTTAACCGCCCGCTCTGACATAATGTTCTAGGACTAGTCATTGAGGTTTCGACGCTAATTGACAAATCGCCCATTTTCTTGTCGTGGTAATTATTAGCATCTAGTATATTCGCGCTGTTAGCTTGTCGATCAGGCGATAGTTGGAAAAGCCTAAAGTTATCAGTCCCATGAGGAGAATAAAAGTGCCGTCTAGCCCAACCACTTACTGACAAGTGTCGTCAAGCACCTGTTTGCGGAGTGCTACAGAGGCGCAGATGTGTACACTGAATTGCAGCAGACTTTTTGTTAGAATAGCGCGTAGGGGTAGCTTGATTGTGTGTTCGACAAATAAGAAAGATGAGCCTTATGTATATATCAAATGATATTTTCAGCAGCTCAGAGACACCGGTACATTAGAGTGTGTGGAAACGTATGTATAGAAGTCAAATGATGACAGGGGAGCCTGCTCATGCAAAAAAAGAAAAAACATCCCACCGAAGAGAATGTGCTGCTATCAATCCGGTAGACATCTTCAAGAGATTACGGGCAGCTTACGACTTTAGCTAAAGTGGAAAAGTGTGCCGTCTATTAATATTGGCTCCCGAGTTTCCACGGGCATGCATATTAGAATACAGAGATGTGTAAGCGCTATCGAAAAAACACCAAACCGAAAAGAGCTTCACTGGCGACTAAGTTCACTTTCAGCAAAGCATTGATGTACTTAAACGTGCCCAAAGCACATCACAGGCAGCTCAAACTGATTGTCAAAAACATTTCTACTCTAGAAAAAAAATGGAAAGAATAGTCACCGGCATCCAAAACTTCTGACGTGTCATTTGCATTATTTTTATTAAATAAAATAGAAACCTCGATTAGAGACTACCAGTGGATTGGGTGACGAATATAACGGGCAGACCACTGTGTGATTTGAAATAATGGGCGAAGTTACTTAGGACAGTCGTGTGGTTTAGATGCGAAGCAGCTTAAGGCGAAGTTCAATCCGGCGGTGGTGGTGGCGGTGGGCGGCGTGACCACCCTTACTGCGCATGCGCAAGACCTTTCAAAAAAAGTAAAAATATAAAGTCGAGAAGGGTACCAATATGGGCTTGTTGGTTCATCGTAAACTGGCTTGTAGCATAGCGCGGAAACACACAGGGACAAAGAATAAGACTGGACGAACACAAGCGCTAACTTTCAACAACGAAAATTTTATTTCCAGGATCGGTCATATATACACACAAATCACGTGACATGATGACAACTTTTCGTTTTACAAAACATACACTGAAAAAGCCTTCAATCTTATCCGCCAAACCGGCGCACAACAGTTGACACTTGCAAGAAAAAACGCTTCAAGAAAAAAAACTTCAGGGCAATTGTAAATACTCAATTTCTTTGGTGGATAATGACAGTGACGGCTTACTGATCCAGAAAGGATGCGATCTGTTTCTATGATCAACCTTACAGATTCGGATTTACTTCTAGCAAGAATGACAGTGGCTTCTAGTAGTGGATGGCATGCACACGTTTTGCAGTGAAATGCTAAAAAACCGTCACCTGACACACTTTTCACTTTGTTTCTATGTTCCCTCAGCCGGTCGTTTATGCATCTTCCCGTCTGACCAATGTAACAGTTTCCGCACGAGAGGGGGATGCGATAAACAACGCCAACAGTGCATGCGACAAACTGATCCTTGTGTTTCTTATCACAGACCGACCTGGTAGTCACTATTGGGTTAGTATTTCTGCACAGGGTGTTCAACTTGTTTGGAGCTGAAAAGACAACCCTTACGTTTTCTCGGCCTCCTATCTTTTTCAAGCTGTGAGATAACTGGTGTATATACGGTATTACAGCGGTTCTTTTGTGCTCACGGCCGCTAACTTCCCCGTGTGTCGGCGGGGATCTGTTCGAGCGTTCCTGCTTCAGCAACTTTTCCGCTACTGACACCAACACATGCTTAGGATAACCGGCGTCCTCAAGACGTGTTACTTGCTGAAGGAAACTTGCCTTCATTTGGTGAGGGCATGATTTTATTAGGGCATTTTTAAGGCACAGGTTAGTTATGCCCCTCTTAACCAGCTTGGAATGAGCCGAATGATATTGGAGAAGAGGTTTGTTGGCTCTCGGGCTGTAGGACCAGCAAGTGAAGTTATCGGTGAACACAAAGTGAACGTCAAGAAATCGTAGAGAATCATCGACTGGCACTTCAATCGTCACGTCAAGAGGTTTTAAACACTCGCGAACAATTGCGAAAGCCTCGTCACACTCCTTTTGAAAACATATGCTAGGGCAGTCAAGAACTACTAAAAAATCATCAACAAACCTAAAGGCTTTTCTAAAAACTGATAGCCCCGTGAGGCGTTCACACATGCCCCTGTCTAATTTCGCTAAAAACAAGTTACTAAGAACTGGAGCCAGGCACGAACCGATACAAATCCCATTCTTCTGTAGATAAGGTCTGCTGTTCCACTGAATAAACGTTGATGATAGGTAAAAACACAGCAATTCTAAAAAACCCCTGTAGAAACACCTGTTTCATGTGAAAACCTGACGGCCCCATAACTGTCAATACATTCTTGGACACATTGGAGAAGGTCGCTGTGAGGAATAGAATAATATAATTTCTGAGAGAGGTACGTGGCAGAAGGAAGTTGCGCGGTATTTGCTGTCAAAATTAAATGTACTTGACATATGTGACCCCTTTCTCGTTAAAAGTTCAGATGAAGTTCTAGAGTTTTTTAAAAGTAACGCTGAAAGGGGCCTAAGAGCCTTCTCAGCAGATATTAAAGATTTATATTATTCTATTCCTCACAGCGACCTTCTCCAATGTGTCCAAGAATGTATTGACAGTTATGGGGCCGTCAGGTTTTCACATGAAACAGGTGTTTCTACAGGGGGTTTTTTAGAATTGCTGTGTTTTTACCTATCATCAACGTTCATTCAGTGGAACAGCAGACCTTATCTACAGAAGAATGGGATTTGTATCGGTTCGTGCCTGGCTCCAGTTCTTAGTAACTTGTTTTTAGCGAAATTAGACAGGGGCATGTGTGAACGCCTCACGGGGCTATCAGTTTTTAGAAAAGCCTTTAGGTTTGTTGATGATTTTTTAGTAGTTCTTGACTGCCCTAGCATATGTTTTCAAAAGGAGTGTGACGAGGCTTTCGCAATTGTTCGCGAGTGTTTAAAACCTCTTGACGTGACGATTGAAGTGCCAGTCGATGATTCTCTACGATTTCTTGACGTTCACTTTGTGTTCACCGATAACTTCACTTGCTGGTCCTACAGCCCGAGAGCCAACAAACCTCTTCTCCAATATCATTCGGCTCATTCCAAGCTGGTTAAGAGGGGCATAACTAACCTGTGCCTTAAAAATTCCCTAATAAAATCATGCCCTCACCAAATGAGGGCAAGTTACCTTCAGCAAGTAACACGTCTTGAGGACGCCGGTTATCCTAAGCATGTGTTGGTGTCAGTAGCGGAAAAGTTGCTGAAGCAGGAACGCTCGAACAGATCCCCGCCGACACACGGGGAAGTTAGCGGCCGTGAGCACAAAAGAACCGCTGTAATACCGTATATGCACCAGTTATCTCACAGCTTGAAAAAGATAGGAGGCCGAGAAAACGTAAGGGTTGTCTTTTCAGCTCCAAACAAGTTGAACACCCTGTGCAGAAATACTAACCCAATAGTGACTACCAGGTCGGTCTGTGATAAGAAACACAAGGATCAGTTTGTCGCATGCACTGTTGGCGTTGTTTATCGCATCCCCCTCTCGTGCGGAAACTGTTACACTGGTCAGACGGGAAGATGCATAAACGACCGGCTGAGGGAACATAGAAACAAAGTGAAAAGTGTGTCAGGTGACGGTTTTTTAGCATTTCACTGCAAAACGTGTGCATGCCATCCACTACTAGAAGCCACTGTCATTCTTGCTAGAAGTAAATCCGAATCTGTAAGGTTGATCATAGAAACAGATCGCATCCTTTCTGCTGGCTACCACTGTATCAGTAAGCCGTCACTGTCATTATCCACCAAAGAAATTGAGTATTTACACATGCCCTGAAGTTTTTTTTCTTGAAGCGTTTTTTCTTGCAAGTGTCAACTGTTGTGCGCCGGTTTGGCGGATAAGATTGAAGGCTTTTTCAGTGTATGTTTTGTAAAACGAAAAGTTGTCATCATGTCACGTGATTTGTGTGTATATATGACCGATCCTGGAAATAAAATTTTCGTTGTTGAAAGTTAGCGCTTGTGTTCGTCCAGTCTTATTCTTTGTCCCTGTGTGTTTCTGCGCTATGCTACAAGCCAGTTTAAAAATATAAAAACCTCTTCTCCCTCGTCTAGGCATCCCTACCAGCGGCGACCACGCCTTCACTGCGCATGCGCGTCCCCTCCCTCTCTACCCTCCTACGCTCCCCCCCTTTCTCCTCTAGGTACCCCTCTCCGCGGCGTCCACACCCCCCACTGCGCATGCGCGTCCCGCCCTCTCTCTCCTCTTCTATGCTCCCCCCTCTTTCCCCTCGCGACGCCGACGCAGGCAGCGTCTGCTAGCGAGTTTCTTGGTTGAAAAAACCGGCTGCTCGCGCTGCACAACCGTTCACTGGCCAGCCCGTATATATAGCACCGGATCTTGACCCGCAAGGTGGTGCCGGTGGGAGATTTCTCCTGTGCGTTGTTGAACAATAAAAATTCGCAGCGTGCGCGTTAACTAAAAGCGGACTGCGGGTCTCTGTGTCCAGTCGGAGTCTTCTGTCTCTCATTGCCCATTAGCAGCGATTGGTATGTTCCAGTAGGAAACACCGGTCCATTACTGCGTGCTTGCGCCTCCCCAGATTTCTCTCCTGCGCAACGCTGCGATGATAGCCAGCGTCAACGCCACCGCCAGTGTAAGCGTTAGCGCCCGCTGCTTCGCATCTACACATGGTTTCCTTTAGCGGGAGATGGTGTATTTTTTTAAGACAACCATTTATATCAAGATTCTTGCTTTATACGAGACAGATAAAGAAATTCCTTTACCTTCACTACGCACGATGTCTTTCCTCTTTCCATCGAACAATGTACCAGAAAAAAAGAGCGACTTGCTCTAAGTTGAGTGTACGTGTGGTTCATATTCAGGTCCACTTCCTCTCGGCTGCGAGACAAACTCAACCGCTGTCCAGTAGCAAGTGCTGCGGCAACACTGCAGGAATCGAACCGTCCGTTAACAGATGATATCTTGCCGCGAAGTCTGATAATGGGCAAGCTATTTTCGAGCTAATCGAATACTTGAATTCTGTGTTCAACTTGTAAGAGGACAGCCAGGCAATATTATGTAATGCAGTCGATCAGAAGCGGGCGGCCAGTGTACAGCCGTAACTTTGGGCTCCATGAAAGGAGGAAGGGGGGTCAGTGGTGATGTTTGGGATTTCCTATGTAAATAGATCAATGAACATAAGAACTACGCTGGATATTCATTCAAAGTTGTCTAAGTGCTAAAGCATAGTGTTTCATTGTATGCACCATGCTTCCGTAGAACGTTGTTTTCATGTGCATGGTGTCTTGCAACTTTTAGCACTCGTCACCGTCTCGAAAGGCCACACGGCACACGCATCCCCCCGACATCCTAAATTCGTGTATCGCCTAAAACTTTCGCAACGTTGCAATTTTCCATAAGTGAACAACCATCAGTGTCGGCTGTACAGGCTACCCTCCATGAGGTTTTTTTTTCCCACTACCACGACCTTTCTTTTATAGCGCGAGTACAACACAATCATATTGTTCAGATGTATTCACGTTTTCCAAGCTCCACTGTAAAATGCAGTGGCTGAGGTAATTGCCTTCGGAGCGGGAGTGCTCGGATTCAAATCGCATCCGGCCACAAGAACGCATTTTGTTTTATTCATCCAATTGTTTATGACGATGATTGTCTCACGATACAGAGGGACGGACGGATAGTTCTTTTGCTGAGAAGGAATCGAAATGCCTATGCAATCACAAGTAAATATCTTCCGTTGGCAAAATCTCAAAGCTGAATCTGATGTGCGGAACCCCGGTGGCCTAACACCTATGTAATGGGAACATACCTTGGGATGTCGACTCGTTAGCATAGTTATCCTGTACTATTTCCGCTGAAGAACGAATGCCTGTCCAAATATAGTCCACAATGTACACTTTCCTGTGCAATCAGATTCCATTTTGCTTCTGCGAAATTCTCATTTAATCATCCCACCTAGCACAACACAGGCCTCGAGTGCGATTTGCATCCCTTGGTGTTCACTCTGTAGTTCTCATCAATCTTCTCTTGCCTGTACTGCGCATTGTGTGATCCTTCCATAGCCAGATTTTCCCCTTTTTGTCGACGAGGACATCTGCTATCTCTGTTTCTTCCCTGATCCAGTGTCTTTCCGTTTCCGTCTATAAATGAAGCCCCATCATTTTTTCGTTTCAGGACGCCAAGTGTGCGTGCTCATTTGGTTTCGAGCGTATTGGTCATCTTCCACATAACTGCCCTGTATATTATAAGTGTTCTAAGTAAATGGTGTCACACATTGGGCATTAGGAAGAGCGGTAAATTTCGTGTGATCATTTGGTAATGTCTGTTGGTGGCGCTGAGTCTTAAGCTTAACCGCCGGTGTAAACTTGCCTTTCTTAATTAAGCTGCACTGTTACAATTCTCTGCAGACATACGTATTCTGGCGCAGGTTGAAAGCAATGTTTGCTGATAATGAGTTGCTGTCTTTTCGCTTAGGTAATGGGCATTATTTATGCCGTAATAAAGCGCGTTTAAGGATTTCTGGCCTAGAAGGTAGCTTACTAAAACGCTT
Organism: Rhipicephalus appendiculatus; assembly: GCA_030522465.1. NCBI lineage: Eukaryota > Metazoa > Arthropoda > Arachnida > Ixodida > Ixodidae > Rhipicephalus > Rhipicephalus appendiculatus. The sequence goes on along the minus strand of JALIZH010029146.1, from coordinate 3,702 downwards.
AAAAGCGCTGCCACAGTGCTATAGGATATTGTATTTTGAAAGGGGCCCTACAACACTTTTCCAAGTAGACTTTTGAATGGATTCACTGAAAAGCTTATCGCCTAACGAATTCGCCACCGCGAAAATTTCTAGGATCCGTCCAGTACGAGCGGAGTTATAAAGGTTTGTCTCACGCTGCAATTGCATTCTCTCTTATCTCGTCCCGACGACAGCGCTGGAAGCTAAGCAGGGAGGGAGGGCACGGGGGAAGAAAATATGCCACGCATGCCTCATCACCTTGAGCACTTTTCCTTTTCATTATTTTTTCGAATTCGCGGCTTTTCAATGCGATGGCACGCACACGCGTGGACAAGTCCCAGTCTAACGCGGCGGCGCCAGTAACAACCGAGCGCGCTATGCTCAAATCAGCCAACGACTGATACTTGGCCTGGGACGTAGTGATTTTTCAGCCTGTAACGTCATTTATCGAGAGAAGAGAAAGCGATTTTCAGATGATTTTGAGAATTTCTTGCAAATTTCAGGCAGTGTGCTGCTCTACAACATTTGGCTCGCGTGTTGTCGGGAACCTCGGCTACCGATAGGCAGCGTTTTCTGAGTATGCTCAAAAACTGTTGCTGGGCTCCTTTATCGGCAGCGCATTAAAACGCTTGACGCATGTTGTTGCGATAGCAATTATACGGACACTCTCGGTTGATTTTGGCCGTCGCCGTCTGTCGACGCCGTCATGTCCCGGATATGTATATGTATCTGTATTATAAAAACGACATAAAGAAAAATAAATCAGTAGAAAATAATTCCAAACCACCTGACCGGGGATTCGAACCAGCGACCCTTCGATCCGCAGACTGCTGCGCTAACCAACACAGCCAAACGCCATGCTCGTGCCAGCGATATAACGGGGAGCTCTTCATATGCACCATTTGCCGGTCGCGGTATGCAGATCTCGGAACAGCTTTAGCGTGTTTTCTATCACGCAACGCTTTTACAGTTTCTTTCAAATTGAAAACTGCTCTTGAGATGCGCAGGAAAAAGTGGATTCCTTCTGTACCACTCGTGATGCAGAAGGAAAACATTGAACACCGGGCTCACTTGGCGTCAGCCGCCACCGCGTGGCAGGAGACGCAGAGGGGTCATTCCACGTGCCCCAGTTTAAAAGAAAAAGAAGTAAAGTCAGAAATAAAGTAAAGAAAAATAAAAAAGAAGTAAAAAGAAGTAAAGTAAGGATTGATTATATCATTATATAATCACATAATAAATCCTTGGCGAATCCCCCTGAGTGGGTATGAGCCATATCAGACGCAACATCATCATCGGCTTCTGCATTGTGGATGCTCGCTGCGCGTTGCTCAAACACAAACACGTAACAACTGCGACAGTTCTTAGTTCACGCTTGTCCTGTGCATACCTATACGTCCATTTCGAGCGTCCTTCTTTGTGCTGCGGAGGCACGTTGCAAGTATCGAGCTGCTTGTCGTTCTTCGTCTGAGAAGCTAATTTCTTGCTATCGCATTCATTGCTTCACCCTAGTGGCGAAACTGTGACTTTTTTTCAGAACAACGATGATTGTGATTGGTTTCTAGTCGGGCATACGTCTTCCGACTAGGAGGCCTGTACGACCGCTGATGGGGCTGTTGATCACTCTAATGGTGTGTGGGGTCTCCCTAACACGCTGGCTAACCATTCCTGACATAACCCTAAGGGATTTCCCCAGGATTTATCGCTACATCAGCCATTGCTGTTGAGGTCTTGTCTGCAAAGCATTGTGACTATGGGCTTATTTTGATTCTTTTCGAAAGCTAATCCTGTTATATATTTTTAGTAGTATCATTTTGCTACACGCATTTGCTAATTTTACAGAGGAAACTACATTCGTGTCTGACTTCTCAAGCACCTCTGAGCCCGGCTCACTAATTGTGTGTAAGTGCTCCCCTTTTATGCATAAATCTTTTCGTAAGGGCTACAAGTGAGTTATACACAATAATTGGTACCATTGCAATTACCGTAAAGTGCAAAGTGTCTCAGCACAACTGAGCAGTGAGAACCCGTGTTAATAGCGAACACGCTAATGTAGCGTAATGGAAACTTTCAATGAAAAGGGGACCATATAAAGGGCACCACGCATACATAAACAATCCTCACAGTTACAAATGAAAGAATTCTTGTACGTCTGTCCTCCGCAACATCCCGCTGCAAAGTTTAAGTGACCTTTGCATGATTACACATGCAAGAAGGTGAAGATCGGCGCAATGTTCCTTTCCGATGTTATGAACAGTCATTTCTTGCTATCGCCAGCCGGTAGTAAAAGGGTAACCGTTATCATCTTTGCCAGTGCCTTCGACACATTGTCAGACTAAACGACGTACGCAATGGCCGAGGCACGCCGGGGAGGAGCTTTGAGCTAGTGCTGACTGTCTTTCATGCGTTTTCATGGAGACCGCAATTAAACTTTGTAGCGGGATATCTCAAAACACAGATATGTGAGAACAATTCTTCTTAGTGTAACTGTGTAGAAACACGACTTCCTCCAACGTTTCAATCCAAACATGCCCACTTTGGAGTCGCTTAAAGATTATTTTTAAATCTTAGTTAATTGGACAGCTCACATCGACAATTATTGCCATACTTTCTGTCTCCCTGGATACATAGGTGATCTGCAAAGGTGGTTTTCATATTCTGTGCAGTGAACTCTTTTAAGAAAACCGTACAGCTTAGCTTTGAACACCCTGGGCCTGTATATAAACAAAAGCTCCGCTTCTTTCTATTTCCGAATTAAAAAAAAAAAGAACAAAATTACATGGTCTTTAAACAGCTCACTGAGGTCCGTCTGAGCCTTGTTTTCACCCATTGGTACACGTGGATGCTAATTTCTAGTATTTTTAGCGAAAAGCCAATTTCGCGCATGATCCCGAGATCTTGCTGAAATGCAGGCTTGGGTAATTTGGTTCATGGTTGCAATAGCAGAGAGCCCAGAAGAAAATTTGTACAAAGTGCACGACTTAGAAGGAACGGCCAAGGCACTACTTAAAACTGATCCTATTTCACCAACGTGTGAGCACATAATCACCAGTATGGTAAAAATGAAAACAAAGCAAAAGTAACATGATGCTATTGGCTCTCTTGAAGCCATGTCAGCACCCCGAGCAAAAGGTTCCCTGGAAAGCGTAAACGAAGTAGCCACGAACTTTCGTTCCCGCTTGTCGACAAGTGAAATCACCTCTAAGCGAGCGCCGTGCCTTTCTCTTCACCGTCTTGCATTCCAGACAAACAAACAAATTGCGTAGTTCTCAGTCCTTCGTTAACCAAAAATGATCGTGGGAAGTAGCGATATAAATAAGTTTTGTAATAACACTTTTCGAGAAATTCTATCGGTGTTCCGTGTGGACTTATACACGCAATTTCTCTGTTCTCCTTTTCTTTTTGGCTGTCATGGTTTTATATGTGATGCTAACCCTGATTAAGCCTGAAGCTCGAAACATGAAATGATAAATCAATAAATAGACAATGATAATTATGCCCATGTGGTTTCAAATAGGGAATAACCAGCACCAAACCAGAAGCTTCGGCGGTGGTTAATATAAATGTGGATCTGTGGTTAATATAAATGTGCATGCCTGGGCTTGAAGGTAACGAACAGTTTTGAAGGAAGGGCTTATAAGGCGTGTCATAATAGATCGAAGAATTGTTTTCAAATTGTACCGTGTA
>JALIZH010029145.1:0-23275 GCA_030522465.1 Rhipicephalus appendiculatus | reverse complement strand
CAGCTGGGTGAGCAAAATAGCGCACATTTTGACAGGAATGGAGAAAGCAACAGGGCACCAGTGCTAACTATAACAAATCTTTATTGGAAACAGCAGACAAAGACGTATGTACAGAAATGGGTGAGGTGAGTGTGTGCATGTCACAGAGGCATGACTGCAAACCATCTTGAATTGGCACAAAGGAATGCAAGTTGCTTTTTGGGCAAACTAACCCAGAAAGGTGTGCTAACACACCGTGTGCCCAACCACTCAATCATTTCGGCTTCAGTTACCTCAGGAATAACTTTTCATTTTTGACAATCACGTCAAATTCATCAAATTCATGCTGACATTCACACGAGCCAAATTGCATGGCTATAGGACCGTCTGCGTTTTTCTTCATTGCCACAATGCTCTCTTAAATGATCATTAAGGCACCTAGTGAGGTGGCCACTTTAGAACATTCTACAATTTAGCGAAATCAGATAAACTGAATGGTATGCACATGAAACAAACTTAGATCTATGTTACTTTCAAAGCACGTCACCGACGGCTCCTTCCCAAGCACACTAATTTTGCAAAGGCTGAAAAGTTCTCGAAGGGCTCTTAACAGAACAGATACATCAATGTGACCAAGAATTTTCATGAGATTAAAGAGCAATCTCTCGTGCATGTAAGCCACAACATTGTCTCCTGTCAGTGCGCTTGACAGTGCGGGCGCACTGATAGGATGATTTGTGAAGTAAACTTCTTGCCCACTGTTACCTGTAGCTTACTTAAATAATCAGCTTCCAGCAATCAAGTTGCCCTTATTCCCAAGTGCCTGAACAGTCAAAAGCAGACAGATTTTCAACATAGCATTATGGAAGGTCATGTTAGCAATGCTCCTGTCTACCAGTCTGGAATGCGACAAAAGGAACAGCATCCAAAAGGATTGTTCGTTCAAGGTTTATAACAACAGCAGGTGCAGTGACAGCTACAATGAAACATTATCTCGAGAAATCTTAATTATCCCTCAACAAGAAGCCCAAATGTTAAATCCAGAAACACCGGGCACTCACGTAGTAAAAAATGCCACAAGCATTCGTCTCAAGAGAGTTCAGCTCATTGTTAATGAAAAACAGAAGGCACCCACAAATATGATGGCCTTTAAAACGGTAGTATGAGTAAGACTGTCCACTGTCAAGTTTGCCTAAGAATAAAAAATCACTATGAATGGGAGCCCAATGGAAAAATCATTACATATGCCTTGCTTTTGCAAGCGTGGAATAGAATTCCATTCAATGAACATAAATATTAGATAAAAGCCTAGTGCACAGGTTCTCAGCCATGGATTTTGGTGACGTTGTGGGCTATTAAAAGTTGAGGGAACCCTTGCAGTAAGAGTAAGGCGAGGGGTCCTAAATTAACTACAGCATGCAGTGTGGAATAGGTGCCTTTTCTTTCTCGGTGGCAAAGAACGGGTCAAACTAAAGTGCCACACCTATTTGATTTCCAACTGCTTGTCAATGAATTTGTGTGGTCTGCAGAGACAATTGGCATGTTTTCTTTTCCATTATGCAAGCCTGGGAAAAGCATGCTTGCGTGCATGTCGTATAAAACTGCAACCAAAGCTTTACAACCATCTCACAAACAAGAGGAGATGTACCTAAATTGGCTCTGCTACAATTAAATGATGCTATGCAGTAAAACATACCAAAACTAAAAAGGGGCCGCTGTCACGGGGATCATGTGCCTGCAAAAACCGCGTTTGTTTTTGTTTTCGAAGGATATCACTTGCTGGAAGCTGGTTATCTGAGTAATCTACAGGTAGCAGTGGTCAGAAAGTTTATTTCACAAATTATCTTCCCGCACTATCGAGAGCATTGTTGTAGCGCCTTATATGCATGATGTTGTGCATAATCTGAGAGAGATTGCTGGTCACGTTGACGTACCTGTTTTGTTTAGTGCCCCTCAAAATTTTTTCAGACTTTGCAATAGTAGTGAGCCTGGGACGGAGTGGCTGGTGATATGCTCAAAGAAACATACATCTACGTTTGTTAGATGTATTGATCATGCTGTGTATTGGATCACACTGCGTAGTGAAATGTTCTACATTAGCCATTCCACAAGATGAAAGAAGACTGTTGCAAACTAGGGTCTTCTGGCTATGCACTATAGCACGTGAGGATGTCAGCCTGAATTTGATGAAGTTGACGGGAATCTGAAGAGTAAAGCGCAGACCTTGAGACAATAGGAGCCGAAATGATTGAGAGGTTAGGCAAGGGGTATGTTAGCACGTCATCTGTTACATTGTCTGAAAAGCAACTTACATTCCTTATTTTTTTCTTTCTTGGGATTTAAAAACAGCGCCAACTAGCCCAACTTTCGCTTCTAGTTACATTCCTTAGTGCCGATTTCAGATTGTTTGCAGTGATGCGGCGTGACACGTGCACTCACCTACATACTTCTCTGCTGTTTCAAATAAACATTAGTTGATAGTGCTTGCATCATGATGTTTACTCTGTCACTGTCTAAGTGTGCGCTATTTTACTCATTATGCACTAACAAGCCCAAGCTACTTTTCTCGACTTCATTTCACAATAGGTCATGAATATCTGAACTGCCCATTTGCAGACCAAGAAACAAATACCTACCGCTTAATATGGACTTGTCCAGGCCTATGGAAGAATGCTCCCATCTTTCACAGCAAGCTCTCCATCGCTTCAATCCTTTGAACAGTCTGTCGTCTACACACTGGGTACATGCATAATAAACATTCCATCAACTTCTGCACAAGAGAGGCCTTACAGTACAGAAGTAGTACATACCAAACATGATAGCTAAACACAGATCTCTGTTGATATACCAAAATTTGACCTTGAATGATCAGCTCTCAGGATGCATTTAGAGCAACTATGAGTGGAGTAATCAATTCTGCAGACAAATGCAGTTATGAATTTTATGTCAAGCTTTCCCACACTAAGGTACTGAAAAAAGGATGAAAAACGCAGCTTGCCAAATAAGTAATTTGTACAGAAAACTCAATCAGCATTCACATCACATTATTACATAAATCAAAGTGTGGTCTATGTGCACAGTGGATCGTAACATGCCAACCTTATTGTATTTCATCATGAATGTGAAGATTTCAAGATAGCTCAAGATTTAATAGAAGTGTAAGAACACCCAAGAGGGTACAAGAAAGATTGAGCACTGTGTTATTTTTTTCTGTGAACTCTGCTGCTCTTGCACGGTTTTAAATCTTGGGTATGTTTTGCCAACATGCCCAGTTTTAAACTCTTCAAAAACCAACATTCTTGCATTAAAGTCATTTGATATGCAGGCTTCGTCCTGTTCACTACAAGTGTCTTCAATTCAATGAGCCCTTAATTCACCTCACTTATTTCGTCCTTTCATAGCTAGGGTGCTGTCACGGCAGACTTGAGGCTTCAGGTAGTATACGAGGGTTCATTGGCCAGTTGCCAATGGCCACAAGTGGCACTAGCATGCACTGCTGGGATTACACACGGGTGCTCAAGGGGGAAAGATGGGACAACTACCACTGTCGCAGCCCCACTGGTTCAGCATTACATGCACTATCCAAATGTTGCAGATCCAGTCTCTGGCAGTAGCAAGTCTCTTTCATTGACTTTAATTCCTTTGAATTTGTCATAATACTCCACTACAATTAAAACTAAGATATTCGCCCCTACCTTCGCTTCATTAACAGTTTGTTTCAGTAGGTTGTGCCTAACAAGGAAAACGAGCCCCTTCTTTCATTCCCCTTGTGTCGTCTGTTCAATCTCAGTGCTTGGCACGCCACAAAATCAGTAATCGCATTCTTCAGAATTCTGTGACGAGAAAACATGTAGATATATCAAAAATGACATTCTCCAATTATTGACTGTGTTAACTGTGTTAACTAATGCAGCACTATCGCCACTGTCCTTGAATGATACATCTTGGTTGTGAATACTGCAAATAAGACCCCCCTTTTGGCTTCATGCTCCCTTAGCAAAACACAAATGAAAACAAAAACTACGGTACCACACAATCACGTAATGTTATTGATAGAATAGCACAGCCTGAACCGTTTATGACAAGAAGCTTCTGCAATAGTGCTACTTCACTATTAAAAGAATTGATATTTGAGATAACATGTTTGGTTCATCAAAGAGATGTAATGGCAGGGCTAATAATTGACACCATTTTTTCCCAGGCAAATACAGCATGAAGCACAGCATGCAGTAGCTTAATAAATTTAACTGAACTGACACACACGTCTGCCAATAATTTATAGACACATGCTTTACTACTTCCAATTAAGCTTGCAGTTGTACATGCACACATACTGTTACTGCTGGCACACTAAACGATTCACAGAAATTTATTGCCTTCCCCCTCAAGTTTTCTGCCCAACTAAATCAAAGGTCTTAAACATACGGCCCATGTATCTCTAGCCAGCAGCCCAGCTTTCATACGACTGTCCTCGCACCATGTTTTCTTTGATTTATTTAATAAGTTAATAAATATGTCTGTGAGCTACATAGCCAGACTAGACAAATCATTTTTTCTTAAGGTACCCCCACGCAGTCAACTTATGCTTAAACATAACCTTAAAATAAAACGATACTTCACTATCGGCGCTTCGATTTCGGTCATTGAGTTTTGGTGCCTCCATATTGGGCTGTTGTTTTGCATCTTTAACAACTAAACAAACAGTGCTACAGTGCAATGCATGCGCATGAGAAGTTTGGTTTGTGCATTCGACATTACATGACCTAGTTAATTCACGTCGCCATATACAATTGTTTTTATTCGTTTAACAGCCTCTGGTGGCATTGCCGTTGTGTCTTATGTAAAATTATCTACACATCAGTGTCGATATGTTTTTCTAAATCTGACATCAAATCTCTTATAGAAATGACAAACATAGTGAAACATGCTGTCGGAGAGTAGATGAAGAATATGAGAACCGAACAGCACTTGTTTGCGAGCAGCTCGGTTAACTGCTGTTAGCTCCAAGCTGTACCTCTGCATTCATTCTACATTCTGTAAGTAAATGCGTTCCATTGCTACAATTATGGTGGAGGCGCGGGGTATACTTTTGTGAAAAGCGGTACTTTCAGCGACCTCACCTCCGTCAGCCGCATCGACTAGTTTCCCCGTGGTGGAGATGAAAGCCGTGGCCAGGACAGTACAGATGGTGACTGAGGCTGATGCGTAGTGGCAGCTCAAGCTGCGCACAGACACGGGTGGGTCACTCAGGATGTTCGGCCAGTAGGCATGCTGCTCGGCAGCTGGGTAGGTGGGCCATTCTGTAAGTAAACACGTCCCATCGTCAACAATATGATATATGGAAAAGGCCTTCTTTGAAATGGCAACGCTAACCTACATTTTTCTAACACACAGACCTGTCACGCAATACCGATTTTGGTGCATATCACGCTTGCGACACGGCTGTGAGCGCACCATGAGCGTGGCATGTAAATCATGTTGTACATGACATGGATGTCATGATTTTCATTTTACCATCTGTCATTCGTGTTTCTCATAAAGTCACGTAGCACAATACCGAATTCGGTGTATATCAAACTAGGGAACTAACCGTGAGCACCCCATGAGCATGTCATGCTTTACATGACATCAATGTCGTTATTTCATATCACCACTTGTCATTTAAGTTTGTCATACAGTAACGTTACGCAATGTCAATTTTGCTGAATATAAAGCTAGCAAAACAGCAGTGAGCACACCATGAGCGTGTCATGTAAATCATTGCATGACATGGATGTAATGATTTTCAATTTACCATGTCATTTATGTTCGTTATACAGTCGTGTCGTGCCATAGGAATTTTGTTGTATATCAAGCTAGCGAACTGGACGTAAGCGCATCATAAGCGTGCCATGAAAATAATTCTGTACCGGAAATGCATATCATGATTGTCACGTTATCACCTGTAATTAATGTTGGTTGTACAGTCACATCACCAAATGCCAAGTTTGGTACACGTCAAGCTGGCAAAACAGCCATAAATGCACCATGACCATGTCACATATGTCATGCTATACATGACATGCAGGGTCATGATTTTATTATTACTACCTCTCATTTATGTTAGTCATGCAGAAATGTCTTGACATACTAATTTTGGTAGATCTGTTGACGAAACGGCCGCTAGAGCACCACGGCCACGGCATGTAAACCATGCCGTTCATGACAAGCAAGTCATGATTTTAATGATATGACTAGTCATTTACGTTCATCATACAGTCATGCTACGCTATACCAATTTTGGTATAAATCCCATTAACGACACGGTCCGGAGAGCACAAAGTCGTAGGCGGCTAGATAGATAGATGCGCTCAAAGTCACCGAAGTTCGTTAAGAAATGCTTCGAATTTAATAATTGGGTTTTTACGTGCCAATACTACGATACGAGGCACGGCGTAGTGGAGGGCTCCGTAAATTTACACCATCTGGTGTTCTGCGCTGACATCTTACACAGTACACGGGCCTCTATCATTTCCCCTTCATAGAAATGCGACTGCCGTGGCCGAGATAGAACTCGCGACATTCACGTCAACAGCCGAGCACCATAAGCGCTACACCACCGCGGCGGGCATGATCTCGCGAACACAGCGGAGCAAGATGAACACAAGGTTTGAATGACAAACACACAGCAACCACTCCCTGGAAGTGTAAAAAAAACATCATAGAAAAGCAAATATACTACCTGTAGCACAATTCATACTTGCCCATCAGACACCTTTTCTTGCACATCATCGCTGCTGTCTGAACACGCCACCCGGGCTGCTTTACCTGCATAAATGTCGTCACGCAATAAGATCGCAAAGTTACGTAATTTGGCGACTTGCTTGAACTCACCTACGTATCCGCTGAGGCGCACGCTTGTGCTTTGCGAGGTCGCCGTCGTCGTCGTCCGACAAGGCACTGGGCCGTGGACTGTCACAGTAGGTGCACTCGAGTGAATCACGCAATAAACGTGCGTAATCAAGAAACGTCGAAAGCACGCTGATCACGCAGCACTGAGCGCGCAGACAAAGCTACGAGTCCGTTGAGGCTACTACGACACATCACAGAACACCAACACAAAACCTGGGCACACCTCTGTACACCCGTTCCATCCAGCACGCGATAGATCTCCAGTCGACAACTAACAACGATGATAACCACGCATAATATCGATAAACACCGCACATACACAAGCGCGGCACAAACTTACCGCGGCACCGCTGACATTTTATTTTTTTTTCGTGCTGAACGTCGGTTCCGCATACGTGGTTTTTTGGTTTGAAGTGATTGGCTCACGTACAGCACGTGATTTGAACACATCCCCAGTCAGCGATTGATAACAATCCTAATCACGAATAATATCAACAAACATTATAATTATACAAGCATGGAGCAAGCTTATTATTCTTTCTTATTTGTTTTTCTTTTTTAAGTGTGGTCTCGCGCTCACGCCTTTACTTTTAGGTGATTGGCGGGTGGTTTTATGTGTTGGCGCGGCGGGTGATTTGAACTGAGTGTAGCGGACCCTAGTAGCGGCTTGGGCTTGTTGGAAATTCATGACAGTATACTACTCGCGCAGTGTATCAGCGCAGTGTGTCGTCCTCTTTCTTGTCCGTGTGTTCTTGCGCTAGCAAGTAAACTGTCATGATTTGAACTGAGTTGCGGAGTGCACCGTCCTCCTTGTGTTTTCTGTTCTCACTGTTCACCCCTTCTTTATCCTGCTCTTTCGCCACCTTGTTGACCTTGCCGGCTGCCCTGTGCGACGCTTCAGGACACGCTGCACCTCACCGGCTGTGACGATCGTCAGCGCTTTGCCCTTGCATAAATACTTCGCTTCCTTCACGACGTGAGCCTATAGTCTAGCGACTTTGAAACACGGCAAGAACGCACACGCACATGCACAGAAAACATATTTTATCGGAAAGAACCTAAATAGCGATGGGAAAGAACGAGAAACGCACCAGTACAGACTTTTTGCGAAGTGTCAATTGCCCCCCCCCCAAACAGCCACCTCTTTGTTTTGTCTTTGTATTAATCCGGTGTAGCGGGAGATAGGGGCGTAGGCAGAATTGTTTTTTTTTTTTGTGTGTGTGTGTGTGGGGGGGGGGGGGGCACCTTCTTGACTTAGAGTGGGAGCCGGGCAGGCAGATGTGGTCGGGTGTCATTTTGCGGTCTATATGTCTATATGCAATGGGGAAAAAATGACGGGGGGGGGGAGGAAGGGGCCCGGTGTGCCACCTCCTGGCTACGCCACTGGTGGCAGATACAGATTTTTATGAGAAAAGGATCACTCGAGCAGAGAACCACGAACACCTTTTACAAAAGAAGCATGGAGTTGCAAAGGCTGCTTGGTGAGTTTAGAAGGAAGTGCGGTAGGTCCGGTGCATATAAGTGAAACGACGGGGATGCGATCACAGCTCATACGAATTTCGGGGGTGATACGAATTTTCCTTTCGTCCCGGCCAAGGCCCGTTGGCCTGCAAAAAATGGAGTATACGGTTGTTGTGAACCGATTTTCACACCGCGACGTTTGATACGAACGTACGCTACCGCGCAGGTACGAAGAGGTGCTGTCGGCGCTGTCGCGGAAAACGCGCCGAACACGTGCGAGCGCGGGAACGCAAACCCGGGCATGCGCGCCGCACCGGCAAATCGCCAGAAGCACGGTGTAAGATTACAGAGGGCATTGGCGTCATGCTTTTTTTTTTTTTTTTTTTTTTTGTCACAGGCGTCGACGCGGCCTGCTCTCGTGCTGTGTTAACACGTGTCTACCTCGTGCATCGGACATCCTATGAAGGTGGACGGGGACCGAAAGAAGTCGAGGACGCTCTTGGCGAAGGAGTCAGGCCTCACAACGTTAACATGGGTGACTGTTGAGGTCGCACTTGTGCGGACACGGCCGTAAATCTCCCAAAAAACCTCCCCAACACCTCTGCGATAACAAGAGCATAACAAAGGACCGTGGTTCTGAAATTTTGTGGCCTTGATCTATCACGTCAAAGCGCTTCTTTTGTTAGTTTCGCCGCAGTACTCCGGTGTCATTCGAAAAAGCATACTAACATTTGGAAGGGGCTACAGCTGTCGCGGCCCCGGGCATAGCTCGGCACACTCACTCATGAGTGCACTCAACTCACACTCACTCACACTCATTTGAACGTGGTGAGTTGAGTATGAAGTGAGTACTCATGCGTGTGAGTGGACGTGAGTGTGAACGTGAGTGAGAACTCATTAGTGTGAGTGGTCGTGAGTGTGAACGTGAGTGAGTACTCATGAGTGTGAGTGGACGTGAGTGTGAACGTGAGTGAGTGCGAAGGCTGAAAAAATTGCGGTGAGTGAGTACTCCCTTAAAGTGCCGACCTAGGGAGCTCGGCACACTCACTCATGAGTGCACTCAACTCACACTCACTCACACTCATTTGAACGTGGTGAGTTGAGTATGAGTGAGTACTCATGAGTGTGAGTGGAGGTGAGTGTGAACGTGAGTGAGTACTCATGAGTGTGAGTGGACGTGAGTGTGAACATGAGTGAGTGCGAAGGCTGAAAAAATTGTGGTGAGTGAGTTTGAGTGAGTACTCCCTTAAAGTGCCGACTCGCGGGTCACAATGCATCTGGTTCATTAATTCAACACGAGCTTACGGGCGTATATTAACGGATGCTGATATGATTGCCGACCACTGAAAACTTGACTGACAATCATTCAGAGTTCTTCCCCTCACGTTGCTGCGGCCATGAAAAACAATAAATGAAAACGTACGCCAGCTTTCATTTGTCCATGCTTTCTGGTGATACGAATTTCGGATGATACGAATATTTCTGGTGGTCCCGTGAGATTCGTATCACCGAGGTTTCCCCTCTATGTGATTGGATAAATATTCGTATCATCCGGGTATCTTTGGGTCAGCAGCCAGTTCTCGGGTGCTGACCCGAAGGAATGGCGAGGTTTGACCCGGGCGCGGCGGTCGCATTTCGATGGAGGCGAAATGGTAGAGGCCCATGTACTTTGCGAGGTTAGGGCACGTTAACAAACACCAGGTGGTAGAAATTTCCGGAGCCCTCCACTATGGCGTCTCTACAGTAATATCGTGGTTCTGGGACGTAGCACTTTTATATTATTATTAGTATAGTCCGCTTTGACCCTTATGTCGGTCTCGCTCAAGCCTAGTGTTCTTCAATCAACTACACAAGGCTATGCTATTATTTACCCTCCCACTCCTCCTTTCTATCCTCCTCCCCCCTCACTTCACTTTCCCACCCCGTTGCTATATTGTTGCATGGCTATGCTATGCTTTACCACCCCCTCCTTTCCCTAGCTTTCCCTCTCACTTCCCTTTGTCCCTCGCTATACTGTACTACACATGGATATGCTATGCTTTACCCCTCCCCTCCTTCTTTCTCTCCTGCTCACTTTTACATCACTCCTCCTCGCACTCACTTCTCTTTTCCCCTCACTGTACTGTACTACGCATGGCGGTTCTATGCTTTACTCTCCCTCTTTTTTCCTTTCACCTCACATTCGCTTCCCTTCCCGCAACATTTTTCTGCAATACTATACATGGCTATGCTTGACATGTTTTTGCCTTTGTGATTCCACACATGGTTTGCTGTACTTTACCCTCTCTCTTCCTCCTTTATCTCATCCTCACCCTCGCTTCCATTTTTTCGTCCATTTCTATACTGTACTATACACGGTGAGGTTGTGTTTTACCCCCTCGTCCTTTTCCCCCTCAACCTCGCTTTCCCTTCCCACCCCTTGGTATATTATAGAACACTCGGCTACATGATACTATCCTGGCTACGATATGCTTTACCCTTTACTCTTCTCATTCCCATCCTCCTCATCTTCGCTCCCCTTTCTCCTACCCTCTCTATACCATACTACACATAGCTATGCTATGCACGGTTTTCCTGCGTGACGCCATGCGTGGCTGTGCTTTGTCTTACCCTCTTTCTTCCCCCTTCTTCTTTCTCTCCTTCTCACCCTCACTTCCTTTTCCCGCACCCTTTCTGTATTAGCCTATGCAAGTATGGTTTCTTTCCTGTGTGACGCCATACAAGGCTTTTCTGTGCTTTACTCTCTCCGCTCTTCCTTGCCTTCATATTCATCCTCTCAATACTCCCCATTACCCTCACATTCTTTTCCCTCACTCTTGCTACACATGGATATGTTCTACATGGGTTTGTCTGCATGACGCCAAGCGACGACATGAGATCACAGCATACGATGACAGTATACTTCCTCCTCTCCCTCACATCCCTCCTCCTCAAGTTCACTACCCTTTCTCACACCTTTGCTACATATACCCACACTATACATGGCTATGCTATGCATGGTTTTGCCTGTGTGACGCCAACCGACATGAGACGATTACAGCATACGATGACAGCCCGGGCCTCTATAATGCTCTCCGCACTTAAAAAAAACCATTAAAGAAGAGAACCCCATGCACACGGAGAATATACATGCCTACACGCTTCCCATGCTTTCCACTAAAGAACGTTGTCTAAAAGGTAGCCTGGTAACGAGGGCCCTTCGTTTGGAAAATACCTTAAAGCGAAGCCTAAACATTAATTATACCTTAATTAGAACATTAATTAGAGAGGGAAGCCAACTTTTACGACTTTTGCAAGTGGTCCATCACACACGGAGACACTTTCTGTACCTCAAAAACGGAGTATGTTTTTTCGTATTTAGGGCGGTTTCTTTTATGTTTCAATAAACAGTCAGGCATTCTTCAAGATTACGTAGATTTCGGTCGTTGATTCCACAGAAACTTTTCATCAAACACGGAGACACTTTCTGTACCTCAAAAACGGGACATGTTTTTTCGTATTTAGGGCGGTTTCTGTTATGTTTCAATAAACAGTCAGGCATCCTTCAAGAATACGTAGATTTTGTTCGTTGATTCCACGGAAATTTTTAAGAGTGTAGTAACTGCGACATTTTTTTTTGATGTCTTTTTTATTTAGTGCAAAAATATTTGTTTCCCCTCTTACTCAATGTTCTCCATTGGATCAGTAAGGTATTGTGAATAAACAAGAAATAAATTAGGAGACATCGAGTTCATAAAGAGAACCTGAAAATTGCATCATTCGCGTGTTATCAGGCACGACCTGTATCAGGCACGACCGATCTATTTGACGTGTTCTCTGGCCCAACGCCCACGTGCTATCTAGCACCCTTGGAAAGCACGTAAAACGCTGTGCGACGAGTCTACACGGGCGGTAAAAGACGGCCAAAATATCCGTGATGTCCTTTTTTGTAAGCTCAAGAGAGACTACACATAAGAGAAGACACTGTCGATTGCTGTGTGAAAATAAATGCCTCAGCATAGGAGTGATTTGCAGCTGTTGGTTGCATTTCAGAAATAATTTGTAGCGCAAGAAACACATGTAACAGCGCGCAAAACCGGAAAGAACGACAGAGACAGAGTGTAAAGAGTGCTGTACACTTCATCTCTTACTCTATGTGTTAAGGAAGACATACGCAATAGAAGACAAGAGCGCTTGTATGTCGTCACTTGTGTTATCTTGTGTTACAAATCGATCCTGAATATATCTGTCTGTTTTGTGTTGAGGCTTGGAAGATACATGAAAAGAATATAGCCGCTTATATTCAACAGCACGCGTGGAGCTCCTAAGAATATTACCAAGCACACTCGAAAAACCGAGTTAGAACACACACGATTACAGCGAAGCTAAGGAAGGAAATGGAACCCTAGTGCATATTAATCTGAACATTCGTGAATAGAATAAGTACGACACTTAGGGTTGGAATTCTAGGCTTTTTCGCTTCGTTTACGTGGTCTAGCCAAATATCCTTCTCTAGCCCTGTAGGCTCAGCGGGGTCTTTCCGGGCAGATATCGGCTCTCATTTTTCACCCCCGTCGGAAAACACCCGAGACCGTCCGTCGGCCTCCATTCCTTTGCTATGAGAGCGTTCACTGCCTTTCGCTCGATCTCTGTCCCAGCTAGTCCGGGCTCTTGCCTTCTGGAAGACAATATCCTTGTTGCCGTAATCCTCACGAGGCTTTCGGGCTTCAGCACAATTTCCGCCTTACGCGCCTCCCGCTTACGGATTACAGAGGCTGCGGGCACGAGTTCACAAAAAAAAAAAACCCAGCACGTGCGGAAGGAGTTAGGCTCAAGAGCGGCCTACATTCAGAGAGAGCCAGCAAGGGGCACAGCGAACACTCAGATTAGGATTCTTCCGTCTGGCCATTAATCTCTTGCTTGAGTAGGAATCGGGGTTTTATTTAGCACTGTTCGCCGTATAAGCAGCGTATGAAATAACAAATAAGATAGAGGTGTTCTTGAGATGGGCCGCTCCGCTGCAAGTATCTAGCAAAGAGGTATGGAGATGAGTTTTGAATGTGTAGGTTTTGCAATCCTGGCACCACCAAATTACGAGTTTATCGCCTTTTGATTATTCGCTGGCGTTCTTCGCGCGAGAATAGATTTAAATAAACGAGAAAGGTCACTTTTGAGACAATGTGTAGTCGACGAACGCATGCAGAAGTTCTTTCTCGCATATGCTTGGTTTGGATGCCGTAGAACTGCATTGAACGCGAAACTGCTAAAAACTTATCGTGGAGAGAACGCAACATAGCAGTTAACGAAACAACATTTCCTCTTTCCTACAGATATCATATAGAGTAAACAATACGTGCACCTTTCACCGCACTTGATGGCTTCTTTCTGAGGTAGAAATATGTTACCATTTCTTTAAGCAGACTGGCGGGCTTTAATTTTTGTTTCTAATAATAACGAGGCTCATTATTCGTCCTTCTGCGGGCTTGTGTACCACTACATTTAGGCCGCGCTGTTTCAAGCAACAACCAGAAGGAGACACCAAAGGAGGTATACTCGGACATGTGTATGTCGATGACAGTTAAAAGGTAAATATTCATCCTTCCTGAAATAAATGTTCTTGCCCTGATCTATTAGACGTGAGTTCAAAACATTTTGGCAGCTTCGCACTGATGGTGCCAAACCCCAAAAGAAAGAGCGAACCTGGGCGGCCCGTCTTGTTTCTCTTTCTTTTTCTCTCTTTACTGTTCTTCAGTCTTTTTGTCTCTGTTTATTTCCTTCTCTGTCTCACTCTTTATTTGTCTCTCTTTCTTCCCTTTCTCTCTTTTTTCTCTTTCGCTCTTTCGGTCTTTGTTCCTTTTGTTCCCTCTTTCTTTCTATGCTATGATTTATTCTCACCCCTCCTCTCTTCCATCACCGTTATTTCCCTTACCCCACTCTTGCTATACTATGCTATGTTCTGCGAACGTGCCTGGATAGCGGAGTGGTTAGGACACTAGCCTTCGGATCGTGGTACCCCAGTTAGAATCGCGCCCCGCCAAGAATTTTCCCCCCTTCTCTTTGTTTCTATCAATGTGTTCATCACAGTTATTAGAGGTTCTAAGTGTGTCCGGTATCCCAGTAACGCATAGGCGTTGCGCATTACTAAATAGCATGTCCCGTAGCTGCCATGTTAGTGGCGCCATCTATGGAAGATCGACGACAACTAGCAAACACGTAATCTACGACCTCCGAGATTCCGCGGCCGCCACTCACTAAGCCTACAGCATTGATTATTTAAGTAGGTCTCTCGAAAACAGTGTCGAATGGACACAAATACTTTGCTGTCGAAGCTTAACGACTTGAATCTCAAGAAAATAAAATCATCTATTCGAAGCTAACGAGCTGCGGAGCGCACGACGGCCACTGGATAGATTCGAGGTGGAAGGCAACCGCTTTCAGCGGCGCGGCCATGTTTTCCAAGCGTGCATGCGCAGCTCACACTCGGTACTCCGGTACACGCAAAGTATTTTGCGTATTGTGGTGTGCCGTACAGACTAAAAACAACTATTGCATACGACGCCGGACCACTGGGAGCATGGATTAGGGGATTGAAGCAAAATAAAAAGAGGACGGATTGGAAACAAGACGACGGAATCATGTGCAGTTTCGTGATGATGATAATTTGTGTTGACGATCAACGGGGCTGTTCCGAGCATAGAAAGCTCCACTGTTAAAAAAAAAAAACGAAAGAAAGGGATCCAGCGAATTTGGGTATGTGGACATGGTAAAGACATCTATAGCAATCAGCTGCACGTTCTAGTGAAGACAGACGACCCGTTTTAGCCCGAAGATACCAACCGCGCAGATACCACCCGAGTGCACTCAGGCGGGGGAAGACATATACCGCAATTCCACCGGATCAGTGGGAGATGCGGTCGTATAGACCACCGCTCTATGTTCAGCGCTTTATGTTACGTGATTGATGTCAGATGTCATAGGAGAACAGTGGTATTCCGGTGCCATAACGCCGGGAAATTCATCGCCAGTGGGCACAATAGGAGAAAGAACCTAAAAAATGTTTTTCCAAGAGTAGCAGTGATGCAACCAGCAGAGATAAAAGATTCGCATATAATATAATTCTTTTTGTGTAGTGAAGGGTTTCAGCAAATTTCAAACGGGAGCGCATGAAGAAGGTGACGCACAGCACAAAGCACAGGACGAGGCAGCATAATTCTTTCTGTTTGAAATAGACGCTAGCAACGATATGATCAACAAAGAGCGCATGACCTTGTCTTGACGGAAAACACAACTGACTAGTGGGTTATCTCCCATGGTCATCTAACTATTCTTTCATTATTTATTTCAGCTACTATGATTGAAGTGGCCTCGCCTCTTTGTGAGCTTGTGTGTGCGCGCATCACTTATCTCTTTCCTTCTTGCTTTCTCTCTTCTTTTACTCTCCTTTCCCCCTCCCCCCCCGTGTAGGGTAGCAAACCGGGGTATAACCTGGTTAACCTCCCTGCCTTTCCTTTGCCTCTCTTTCTCTCTCTCTCTTTAAAATGTTCATAGTGTGATGTTCGCAAAGTACTATTTAAGCCTGCGAAGTGTTTCTGCGATTTCATCGCTCAGTGACACATATATTTAAATAAGCTATTAAGGCGAAAGTCTTTAATGTCTCATGCTCACGTCCATCCGGTGTCCGCCCGGCGTCCGTCCGTCCGGTGTCCGTCCGGCGTCCGGTGTCCGTCCGTCCGTCCGGATGTCCGTCTGTCCGTCCGTCCATCCGTCCGTCCGTCTGGATGTCCGTCCGTCCGTCCGTCCGTCCGGATGTCCATCCGTCCGTCCGGATGTCCGTCCGTCCGTCCGTCCGTCTGGATGTCCGTCCGTCCGTCCGTCCGGATGGCCGTCTGTCCGTCCGTCCGTCCGGATGTCCGTCTGTCCGTCCGTCCATCCGGATGTCCGTCCGTCCGGATCTCCGTCCGTCCATCCGTCCGGATGTTCGTCTGTCCGTCCGTCCGTCCGGATGTCCGTCCGTCCATCCGGATGTCCGTCCGTCCGGATCTCCGTCCGTCTGTCTGTCCGTCCGTCCGTCCGGATGTCCGTCCATCCGGATGTCCGTCCATCCGTCCGTCTGGAATTCCGTCCGTCCGTCCGTCCGTCCGGATGGCCGTCTGTCCGTCCGTCCGTCCGTCCGTCCGGATGTTCGTCTGTCCATCCGTCCGTCCGGATGTCCGTCCATCCGGATGTCCGTCCGTCCGTGCGTCCGGATGTCCGTCCGTCCGTCCGTCTGTCCTTCCGTCCGTCCGTCTGTCCGTCCGTCGGTCTTTCCGTCCGTCTTTCCGTCAGTGGAATGGCCACACGCTTTCGCCGAACACACTTTGGAATGTACAAAGTGTCCAATTTTTATATTGCAACAGGGGCGCGATTCTCGCGGTGTCCACTTAGTGGACATGTCCACTTCGGCGAAGCACGTTCAGTTACGCAAAAAAAACTGCGAGCCGTGACGTCATGGTGCTCTTGACCACGTCGACGCACCGAACCCGCCAGCGCAAGCCAAGCGTAAAGAGAAAGAAAGTGGACGAACTGTACAATAACAGGACTCTTAAACAAACTTGACAAGTCTGAACTTGCTTATGCAGGTGTTGAGATGTTTGAAGAACGATGCAGGGAATGCGTACCGACCTTCCAGGTGCGTCAGGCGGGCGGCCGCGTTAAACCTAATTTGAGGGACAACGTGATTAAAGTTCATGCATGGCCTCCAAGATGTGCGTCTAAATGCGGATCTCTGCGGCAGCATTCGTTGCTGAGAAACGCATTCGGTCTTTCTAATTTGTGTCGAGAGTTGAGAAAGCTACGTGGCGTCAAAATGACGTTGCGGGAGAAAGACCGGAAAGAGGCGGCGCGCTGCTCGCCGAGCTCCAGCCAATCAGTGGAGGCCGAAGTGGACATGTCCACTAAGTGGACACCGCAAGAATAGCTCCCCAGCTTAGCTACTATGCGTACATTCAGAGAAAAAAGACAGCAAAAAAGGAATGCAATAAAACGCAGGAAGCAAAAACAGATGAGCACCCTATATGCTACCCTATCCCGGGCATACAGAAATGAGGAATGAAAAGAGCAAAGGTGTCACAGAGTGAGTACTACAAGAAAGCAGAAAAATGTACCGAGTGGATTTAATCGGTCGCATAAACTGGTGTTCCATCGAATTCGACAGATCCCACGTACCGGGAGAATGGATGTTATATGAAGCATGCGGTGGGAATGCGCCTGTGGCGTGATTTTTCATTAAGCTCAACGTTGCGAAATGACGCTAAAGGTTTGTACAAATGTTAAATACGCACAAATGTGTTGAAAAGTCGTATATGTGCTACATGAACGGCTGTTTACAGTTGCGTAACGATATAAACAGCAAAACGGGTATTACAAACACCAGAAGCGGTAAGCTGATATATAGTGCTTGTATTTGTCCATTACAAGGGAGAACGCGCGCAAGTTTCACGAACCCATGTTCATGTGCGGAAGGTGTTCTTGACAGGTTTTGAAAACGTCATCATCAGCGGTTATCAGTGAGCGCCAGCAGCTGGACATGGCTCATCGGATCCATTCGTGATCGCGGCACGATAAGCAGCAGAGATCTGAGACAGAACACCAAGTTTCTTGAACGGAAGTCTCCGCCATGAACGTCTGCACTTTCATTTTCTCGTTGTACGTAGCTGCAGTACAAACTACATCTGCAACTAAATAGCTCGAACAAACCTTATTTCACCGATTACAGAAAGAACGCCGCAAGCCTCGCAATGTTTGCTATCAGCAACTCTGAAATTGCATCGCCATTACCCACTCCCTAGTGACACCATCTTACTCTGTAGTGGACTGACGCTAGACTGCTTCGGACACCTTCCGAGCTATACTAAACGCAGCCTAGTTTAATGACATTGTGTCCTGAAAAAACGTTGTCAGTCTCGTCAAAACTCAAAGCTTCCTTATCGAATACTTTAAAGTATAGGGCGCTAGCTTGCCGCAATCTAGGGTAGAGGTACGCAAAGAGGGATGCAAGGTAGCCGACTCCATTGCGTACGTCTAACTCTGTAGGCAGTTACTGCCTCGGGATCAAGCGAGGTATTCTGTTCTCAGACACACTATGGCTTTCGCCCGTGTACAGAGGTTTCTCTTGGGACAAGCGACGGCCGGCCAAAATGAGCTTTCGCATCAACTCGAGGCGCCTTTGTGGCACTCGCCGAGGCAGTAAATGCCGCAGCAGGAAGCAGGAGGCCGGATGACTCAAGAGGCAGTTACGACTATCCTATCCGACGAGTACTTATGTAGCGAGGAGATTTTTGCAGGTCGCGCGGAGTCGTAAAGGGTATGGCGGTGTCGGTTGAATATTTGCTGAGAAAAGAACACCGTGTTGCTCTAAATGTAAATGAGGGCTCTGTGTGGAATCCTACGCGGTGACATCTCCTACGCGGTGGCATGTAGGAATCCTACGCGGTGGCATATAGGCGCGCATTGCAAAGAGTGCAGGTGCGATCCTCAATTGGAGAAAACCACCATCATCGCCAGGAATAATAAACAGACAACTTGCGAGATAATAGAGGCTTTGCACATTCATAACAACAACTCATGTATCAGTGTTTCATCCATCGCCCTGCAGCAAAAAAGAAATTTCGTATTTGAGTAGATAAGTGTGATAACCATTGTCTGTTTTTACTTTTGCATTGTTTGTGTGACCACGTGCATGTATATAAGTGTGATTCGACGTGAAGAAAGACTAGTTGACAGTCCGGCGCCTGTCTTCGTGTATGCTTCGTTTGTGTCTCGTGTTCCTTGCGCCGTTTTTTAATCATGAAGGTACAATCAAGCGGCATGTTACAGAGTCCTGGCGAGTGAGAAGACACAGCCTGGCGCCTCACGAAAATCCCCAAGCAACCGTCTTCGCCAGGTTGTGAGCGCGGCCTTGTTTGATCACGTTGGATCACAAGGTGGTTGAAGCAGGTTGTAAGCACGAGATTCGTGGTAGAAAAGTAGGTTCAATTGTTTTAGCGCCGGAGAGGTAAATATTATTTCCTCTCCAGTCCTGGAATTGTATGACGTATACTTGGGGAAGGATCAAGCACTATGGAGAATACACCACTACCTCCGCAGGCGCATATCATGTCGTAAACAATGCGTGACGCACACATACAGTTGCATTAGATGCGGTACGAGCTGTTTCAACAAAGAGGCCCACCAGGTGGTGAGAAGGGTTCCTGGCATATCGACTAAGGTATGTACATATCATCTCAACGTTGACGTGCGTCGCGATTGAGTAGTCCTGAGCAGCGCCAATGGTTTCAGCCTTTGGCGTGCAGCGCGCTAAACCGCTAGATAGATAGTTATACTCCTGTGAGATTGTTCAGTGCCCGAAATAATTTTCGCAATGATGCAGCACAAATTTGAAAACATTGCGTACAATTCGTTAGAGAACCCCACAGCATGAGAGCTTTTACTGAAAAACCGCCCTCACCTACCATCCTCCTCACACAAAAATGCGCACGCGCACACTCACGCACCCACGTACTGTGCTATCTCCCAAATTTCTTCACAGGACTGATGAAATCCTCCATCGTGTGCCCCCCAATGCGGAATGTGCTGCGCTCGACGCCCTCTTCCGCCAGGAATCGAATGGTTTTTCTCGTAGGTAACTGTATTTTACCGGAATTTCACTATGCTGGAACAAACAATGTGCTTTTCGCGCTTCCCCGTTTTTACCAATTCTAGAGTCATCAGCTAAAAACTACAGTCTTTGTGGATTAGTGGTCCGCCATACAGAGCGCCGAAACGTACATATACTCTAGAATCAACTTTGTATGCCACGCCGAGCCATCGATACGACCGGTCCTCATTTATTTTGAAAGGGATGCACATCTTACGCGGGCAACCAATTTAATACATGTCGTGACGCTTCCTCATGTATAGAGTTACCGTTGTGTTTCCAACCTACTATTCACACCATTATTACTGGTTTCAAAAGAAGAGTGGGCGCAGGAGAGCAGGCATGGCCATTTCTTTAAACCCCAGTATCGATGCATACGGAGTGAATGCCTCAAGAACTTGTAATCTCCTGAGCACCACGGAGTGACATGCGTTGTCTTTAGGCCTTGGTGTCTAATGAGCAGTTCTGGCGAAATTTAAACTGTTAGCTTGGTACCTTCGCATAGGGAACCTCGGACTACGTAGAGCGGCTGTAAACAGAGCGCTCTCAAATGCCCCCTTGGTGATGGGTTATACTTTTCAATGCATACCGAAGTTTCACGCTTATATACCATGAAACGCCGGCTGGTAGCTACACTTGACCTTTCTTAAGGCGGGAGTGTAGCCGCTGCTAGAAAGGTCGTAATTTATAAGCATATATCTCACTATAGTTCCGTAGTCCAGAGAACTCATTTGAGTCTATTTCGAGGGTGTTCGTGAAAGTAGCCTTGTGGCATTGTTATCATGCCTCAGACAATGTCCATAGTGGGCGACAACAGCTTCCGCTGTGATTACTCACTCATCTTTCAAAGCATTTCGGCGCAGTGAAATAAACGGTGCCAAAAATACCTATACCTCTACGTTAGTAGTTGTACAAGTGGTACTAAAAAGACCGCATTCTGCGATGAATAAAGAAAGCAGCGCCGGTATACTTAACAACATTAAGATATCGCGATTGGCTGCGGCCCTGTGAGTATACTGGGATCATTATTGGTAAGAAACATTCATCTTTAAACAGATTTTTTAACACGAAAGTGTTTTATGCCGAGGTCCACCAAGATTTGAGTGACGTACTTCCGCCACAGAAATGACGTCGAAAAAAATACGCCTGATCAGAAGACAAAGAAAAAAGTTCCGTCAACGGGAATCAAACCTACGACCTCTTGGTCAGCGACAACAAATACCGGGCACGCTACCCATTGCGCCACGGTCACATACTCTGTAGCTCTTAAAAACAAGTCTTTTATATCTACCAGTGTCCTCTCACAGTGCTCTTGCTAAAGTGAAGTACTGTATTATGACCGTGAAATGCCCGATCAGTTCCTTCAACGCGTCGTTTCTACGCGTCCGTCCCATTCAGCGCGTTTCGAATAGGAAAAGTGCAATTTTGTCGACGCGTTAACACACTGCCAGGTGGCCTTCTTACCCCTAGCATCGGCCTCGCTCATAGCATCCGTCCATTCAAGAAATAGCTCTGGGACGCGCGAGTGCTTAACGTAACCGTAACTCCACGTTCCCCGCGAAAAATCGCAGTCGGCCAATGGGGAAGACACGACGCGCGTTGCGTTTCCCCTCCGGTCGGGCAGCGTTGTTCAAAAACTCTAACATGCCGCGAGTAGACGACCTTAGCCCAAGTTCGGCGTCCAATCAGTGACGCTCTTCTAGCTGTCACACCGTTTTCTATGATTCCACTCTCACCGTACAGCTACCACAAGCACCTAAGACCACAAGGGTTTGTTTAAACATTGATCATGGACGTTAGTCGTCGGGATACAGATGTACCACCAAGCGTCAATGTGGATGCATCCACGTTAAATGGTGCTATAACTGTCAAACACCAACAGACATTGTGGAAGCTCTCTTATATCAATGTACAGTAAACATTCAACCACTTCTGTAAGGACAGGTTTCACTTTCGTGTTATACCGATTCCTATGACAGAGGGATCAACCATGTTTTTTTTATTCGTTCACCTATTGTCAGAGCCTATATACGGCTGAATACGGATGAATACCTATATACGGCTGAATGGGATGAAAGTACACTCTAAGAAAAAGTCGAGTATTTTGGGAGTATTTCTGCTACACAGCAATAATCGTCATCTGTCTTGAAAACCCGTCACCTCTTTTGAAAACCCGGCTCTCGGCACATTCCTATCAAGAATGCTATGTCATGCCGATAACGTGAGCGGCGTTCGTGACCGGGAAGTGCCGGGACGGCGGTAATAACTCCAGGAAAGTACGCCGGGTAGATGGCGATTATAGTTTTGTAGCAAAAAGACACCCTTTTTACTCGATTATTTTTTAGAGTGTATACAGTCCCTCGAAAAACGACACTCGAAAAACTTCTCTAATTTCCAGCGGTACATTGCAGGAGGAGAAAGAACAAAAGCCGTTTATGAAAGAAAAGTTGATGGGAGTTCCCAGAGATGATGGCCGCTGAGATGAGCATGCCATTAATGCATGGCGAATAGCTCGCGCTATAAATACCACGCGTTTGCCTATTATGTAGAACAAGAGTCCGGAACCTTTTGAGGCGGTGGGCCAAGTTGCATGAAGTCGACACAGCGGGAGGCAGCATGGAAAAGGGGGGGGGGGGGGGAGGGGAGATTTGCAAGAAAAAGCGGAAACATTCGGCGAATTGGCACTAATTTGTAAAATTAGATTAGACCATGTTTATTTTAAGCGCGGATGTTACAAAGTTGCAATCAAACATGGGTTACGAGCGAAAATACCATTTGAGGTCAAAACTGCCTTGTCGGCCTTCACATAGGAAGTGGCTAGGAAAAGGGGGGAGGGGGTTTGAGGCCGCACCGGGGCCGAATAACATTGCCACGCGGGCGGCAGGTTTCCGATCCCTGATGTAGAATAAACATATCTGATCGCTATAAAAGACGTGCCTAAGAAGATAGCGTTCGTCCGCCCCCCCCCCCCCCCAAAAAAAAAAAAAAAAAACACCTATAAGTTTTTCAAAATAAAGTGCTTAACGATGCTACGTAGTTCACCGCGTTTTTTTATAATATATAAACACATTGCGGTATTGGTCAAAGCGCATTAGGGCCCACAAATATCAAATTCATTTTTTTGAATTCCACCTTGGTTTCCTGCTTGACTTGTATACAGTGATGAAAACGTAGGAAGTTAGAGTAAGCCAGCAGTATAATTAGCCAAGATCTATTTCCCGCCCAATTAATTGCACGCTTCTTTTTCTTGCTACGTTCACTGAATCGAAAAAAGATAACTATTTAGTGGAT
>JALIZH010029142.1:0-12986 GCA_030522465.1 Rhipicephalus appendiculatus | reverse complement strand
TATAATGAACATGCGTTCGTACCTATCTGGGAACGCTAAAAAATGGTACGACCTACGCGTCCCCCCACCACATTGAAGATTCATGGAAAACATGCAAAGAGAGTTTTGTGCAAGCCTTTCAAGAGAGAGAGAGAGAATAAAAAAGAGAGAAAGGCAGGGAGGTTAACCAGAAGTGTAGCATCCGGTTTGCTACCCTGCACTAAGGGGAAGGGGAAAGGGAAAAGAAAGATGGAAAAGGAAAGTGAAGAGGAGAGTAGACGCGCGAATAAAAAAGAAAAAAAGAAAAAGAGGGCAGGGCGCTATAGCCTATTCAATAGGCCACTGCCATGCAAAAAGTTCAGTAAGGCCTTGACTGACTTTCTCTGTGAAGCCTTTCAAATGAACCCACTTCACTTATGGGATCAAGCTATTTCATACAGGCAGGGAGGTAGCAATTTGGCGGACTATTATTTTGAGAAGACTCGCTTACTGCAGCTAGCGGACCATACGCTCCCCGATACATGCATCGTGCCACTCGTTATACACGATGAGATATTCATAAACAGGGGATAAATGCTGGAGCCGACATTTCGACAAGTGGACTTGTCTATTTCAAGGCTGCAACAAGATTCCATCTTCCAATTCTCGCCTTTCTTTCGTTATACGCGGAATGACAAACGGGTGCCGGAGACAAGAACAGATTACCTCACCGTCAACTTCAGATCACCTTCGTCACGGCTTAAAATACATGTGAGACCTGGTCCAATTTGACTCCAATACGTGATGCGCAACGTAATTCGAGGCCGCATGACGAACACGGCGACTACACTACCAGCGAGACATCTTGCACACCGGGCGAATGTGAACCAACCAACACCATAATACGGAACTGCACTAACAAGGAAAGTCCCATGCTGCAAGGGATGGTGTTTCGTATGAAGTCAAACATTTTGTCCGTACCCATGACAGTAAATATTTGCAAAGCGTCAGCTGTCGTGGACACTGGAGCCCCAGTGAGTTTGATCAACGAACAGGGAGTGGACGAAAATCTCATTTTCACTGGAAGACTTGTTGGAGGCCGAGATTACGACGGGACATGCCGAGAGCTAACGGAATGGACGCGCGTAAAGATGCATTTTAGAGATCAAGAGCACAAGCTGGAAAGCCTTGTCATCACAGGAGTTGAGTTTGATTTCCTTTTGTCAAGGCCTGGCACGAAGCTATCTAAAATGAGTATTCTTTAGAATGACGTCATCACCACCAAGCATTCCAACCTTGCACACAAACAAGACAGGAAAGTCACGAGCTCGGAAGAAGCTGTGTCAACATTTCCTGAGCTTTTGTGTGTTGAGAACTATCCTCCAGCAACTGCAGTAATTGAAATACCTTTTGAGTTTCCAGACGAAAGTGCCGTGCGAAAGAAACCATATGAACTAAGCCACGAAAAGAAAGCATGGCTTAAGCAATAGCTCCAAGGAATGTTCGATTCCGGCATTATCAGACCGTCAAACTTTGCATTTGCTACGCCAATTACCATTGGGCCAAAAGAAGACGGGTCGTATCGATTGTGCATGGACTATAGACTTGTTAACAAGCAGACCGACTTGTTCCCGTTTTCCATGCGCCAGATTGATGAAAAAAATTACACCATCTCCCTCTAAAGGGAACCATGTGTAGATGTGAAGCAGCGGGCGCTAACGCTTACACTGGCGGCGGCGTTGACGCTGGCGCTCATCGCAGCGTTGCGCAGGAGTGAAAACTGGGGAGGCGCAAAGCAGGCAGTGATGGAGCAGTGTTTCCTACTGGAACATGCCAATCGCTGCTAATGGGCAATGAGAGACAGAAGACTCCGACTGGACACAGAGACCCGCACTCCGCTTTTAGTTAACGCGCACGCTGCGAATTTTTATTGTTCAACAACGCACAGGAGAAATCTCCCACCGGCACCACCTTGGAGGTCAAGATCCATTGCCATATATACGGGGGTGGCCAGTGAACGGTTGTGCAGCGCGAGCAGTCGGTTATTTCAACCAAGAAACTCGTTAGCAGACGCTGCCTGCGTCGGCGTCGCGAGGCGAGAGAGGGGGGAGCGTAGGAGAGGAGAGAGAGGGGGGTGACACGCATGCGCAGTGGGAGTGTGAACGCCGTGGGCAGGGATGCGTAGAGGAGAGAGGGGGGGAGAGGAGAGGGGGGGACGCGCATGCGCAGTGGGAGTGTGAACGCCGTGGGCAGGGATGCGTAGAGGAGAGAGGGGGGGAGCGTAGGAGAGAGAGGGGGGGACGCGCATGCGCAGTGGGAGTGTAGACGCCGCGGGCAGGGATGCCTAGAGGAGAGAGGGGGGTGGGGAGAGAGGGGGGTGGGGAGAGAGGGGGGGTGGGGAGAGAGGAGGGGAGGCGCATGCGCAGTGAGGGTGTGGTTGCCGCGGGGAGGGATGCCTAGAGGAGAGAGAGGGGGGAGAGGAGGTTTTTTTTATTTTTATTTTTTTAAAGGGTTTGCGCATGCGCAGTAAGGGTGGGCACGCGGCACACCACCACCACCACCACCGGATTAAGCTTCGCCATAAGATGCTTCACATCGAATAATTGATGAGACGGGAGGATGCAAATGGTTCTACAGGATTAATTTTTGTAAGCGCTACTGGCAAGTACCACTGAAAGAATAAACCAAGACGTTCCCTCTTTTGTCACGCCTTTCATCGTCTTCGAGTACAACCGGCTACCATTTGGGTGGAAAAATTCTGGCTCAAGTTCCAAAAAATTATGAACATGGCGCTCAATAAAGCACGCAGAGCTCCAACGCGAAGCGCTTTATTGACATTTCGCGCCGGCGTCGGGTGGGGAGAGCGTCTGCTACTACCTTCGACAAAGCGCCCGTAGTGCGCTAGAATGATTGTTGTCATTTCACAATCCACGATAAAGGTGTTGAAAGTGAAGACGACCATTATAACCAGTTCTGCACAGAGCTTACTTCTTTTAACCTCGAATTTTCGGTGCGCTCACCGGCCACCGGCCACTGCAACCTAAAGCGATGCAGAGGGAAGCTTCGATGGCGACGGCGGGGTGTGGGCCTAAGGAGCTTCGCTCCTAAAAAAATTGGCCGCGTATCTGCGTGCTTCGCTGCAAATGTCGTCGAAAGACGATAGTCTTGTGCCGGCCGTACTACTATGTTTTGCCTTGCCTGAGACAGCCTAAAAAACACTAGAGTCTAGAATTGCGTATCTATGTATTTTCTAATAAAGAACACACGTCCTGACTCTTACATATTAATGTTGCGCCTCAGGAACGCGTAGTATTTGCTTTTTGATCGAATATGTTCACAAATATGAACGCGAACACCAGTTCAAGATGGCTCGGCGTTCAGAAAGAAGTTAAACTTTGGCCGAGTAGCTGAATAGGGTTACCGACAGACAGACAGCAGGACAGACCAAAATTTTTGCGTTTAAGTATCCCAAGAAAGACTATCATCTTTAAAAAGTGATTCTTTGAGACTGGTTGTCATCTTTTTGTGTGGACCTTCGCTGCGTATAGGCTCTCAGAATGCACCCTAAAGATCTTGTGAAGAAGATGACGTACCGCCAATAAACCTCTTCTCAAACTCTTTAATTTTATTGCGATAGCAATTATATGGACACACTCGGCTGCTTTTCGCCGTCATGCTCCGTATATGTATATATTGTAGTGAAGAGAGGACGACGACGACACACGAGCAAGCAAGCCAGCCTCAGTGTCAACAGCAGCAGGGGACACGAGCTCGCGCTTGCCCGGATTCAGGCTGCTGGACGCCCGCTCTTCGACGCTCTACTCGTGACGCCTCTCGACCTTCGCTGAAGTCGCTACGCGTCAATAAACCACGTCACATTTGGTGGAGGTACGTGGATTCCCTGTACCAACCTGGACCTTCGCTCCCGGAAACTCCCCCCGGTTCGTGACCACATTACCAACATGGCCGAAGAGACCCCTCTACAGTCTGGGACTTCGGCAGTCCACGTCACCTGCGGTGCCGTGTATCGCCAGCGAGATCCACCCATCTTCACCGGCTCAGGTGACTCGGACGTCGATGACTGGCTGTCGAAATACGAACGTGTAAGTGCCAGCAACAAATGGGACGACCAAATGAAGCTTGGTTACGTCCAGTTCTACCTTGCGGACATCGCCCAACTGTGGTATAACAACCACGAGAGGGACATTCCCACCTGGTCCGTCTTTAAGACTTCCATTACGGACGTCTTCGGTCGGCCATCGGCTCGCAAGCTTCGCGCAGAGCAGCGCTTGCGTACACGGGCGCAGCAACCCGGTGAGAACTTCACGGGTTACATCGAAGATGTGCTGAACCTCTGCAACCGCGTCAACAACGCCATGACCGAAGAGGAAAAAATCAAGCACATCCTTAAGGGCATCGACGACGATGCTTTTCAGATGTTGCTCGCAAGAAACCCCACCACAGTCGCTGCACTGGTGTCATTGTGTCAGAGTTTTGACGAGTTGCGTAGGCAGCGCTCGATCGCACGCCAAGCCCTCATGCCGACCGACCCACTATCGAGCTTGCACGTTACTGCTCGCCCTGCCGACCAACAACCACTCCTGTCCACGATCAAGGAATTTATCCGTGAAGAGGTAGCGCGTCAGCTTTCGCTACTACCTCTCACGAACGAGCCGGCGCAGACTTTGGCCCCTGACCTTAAGCACGTCATTCGGACCCAAATCGCTGAGGCCCTACCATCTATGCCTCAACAGCCACCCGTCACGGCGCCGCTCACTTACGCTGCTATCGCTGCTCGGCCGCCTCAGCAGCCTACGCCGTATGCCCGACATGCGATACCGATCCCTCCGTCGCCGCCGACCGTGAATTCTGCGCCGCTTCACTACGCGGGGCCTTCGCCTCCGTATTTCCGCCGCCAAGACGCCTGGCGAACACCAGACAACCGGCCCATCTGCTTCGCCTGTGGTGTCGCTGGCCACGTCGCTCGCCACTGCCGCCGCCGACAACCTTCTTTCTTCGACACCACGGTCACGCCTAATCCCTCGTCGTCGGGCACACCACCCAGGTACGCCGCCGATACCCGACCATTGCGTTCCGATCACCGATCACCGTCTCCACCACGACGACGCTCTCCGTCACCTATGTGTCGCCGCTCCGCTACAGAGGAGGGAAACTGATTGCTGCAGTTCCGGAGGCAAGAGCTGCATGCAAGTCGAACTGTCCAAGGCCTCCATGTGTTTCGCCGCAAAATGTTATAGATGTCGATGTCGAAGGAACCGCCGCCGAAGCTCTCATTGACACAGGGGCCGCAGTTTCCGTCATCTCTGAGACACTGTGCCGCAAGATGAAGAAACTGACGACGTCGCTATCGGGACTAATGCTCCGTACTGCCAGCTCACAGTGCATTGCGCCGTCAGCAGTGTGTACTGCGCGAGTCACCATACAAGATGCACTTTACGTCATAGAGTTTTTCGTACTACCATCCTGCTCCCACGACATTATTCTCGGGTGGGACTTCCTCTCGAATCATAGCGCCATCATCGACTGTGCCCGTGCAGAAGTAGCTCTGACGCCGCTGCAGACCTCTCTTTCGACGGACCGTCCTCACAAACTTGTCGTCACTGAGGACACAGATATCCCCCCGAGGACGTGCGCCCTTGTCGCACTGACATGTACGACCGCACCGGACGGAACAGCACTCTTCGCCCCGTCGGAAGTACTACTCCATCGTCGCGGCTTACGACTGCCCTTTGCCGTGCTGTCGATTACTTCTGGCGCTACGATAATGCTCGTTGCCAACACGCTGTCGTCCGCTGTTACATTGCTTCGCGGCGAATCTTTGGGGCACGTACAAGACGTCGCCCTCTTGCGTTCCCTGGACCTTTCGGAGGACCAACCCTACCTGCAACTGAACGCCATGACGTCACCTGTTACCACCTCCTCAGCCCCAGACAATTTCCGCCCATGTATTGCCGACGATCTACCGCCATCGCATCGTAGCGAACTTCTCGCTCTTCTGCAAGACTTTCGCTCATCCTTCGATTGCGCCCAGCCGACCTTGGGACGCACGACGAGCGTCACACACCACATCGACACCGGCTCACATGCTCCGTTACGCCAACGACCCTATCGAGTTTCCGCGACGGAACGGCGAATTATCAACGAACAAGTCGACGACATGCTAAAGCGCGCAGTGATCCAACCTTCCCAGAGCCCGTGGTCCTCTCCTGTCGTACTTGTGCGCAAGAAGGATGGATCAATACGGTTCTGTGTCGACTATCGCCGCCTGAATAAGATTACCCGAAAGGATGTGTATCCGTTGCCGCGCATCGATGATGCTCTCGATTGCTTACAAGGGGCAGAATATTTCTCGTCTCTCGATTTACGCTCCGGGTATTGGCAAGTACCGATGGCTGACACCGATCGTGCGAAGACTGCTTTCGTCACTCCTGATGGGCTCTATGAATTCAACGTCATGCCGTTCGGATTGTGCAACGCCCCAGCTACTTTCGAACGGATGATGGACAACATCCTGCGCGGATACAAGTGGAACACCTGCCTTTGCTACCTTGACGACATCGTGGTCTTTTCTAGGGATTTTCCTACTCACCTTGTTCGCCTTCGTGAGATTTTGACGTGCCTCACCGCAGCTGGTCTTCAACTTAACATCAAAAAGTGTCATTTTGCGGCGCGCCAGTTGACGATACTGGGGCACGTCGTCTGCAAGGAAGGTGTTCTGCCGGACCCAGCGAAACTCCGAGCCGTTGCCGAGTACCCCAAGCCCACTTGCATGAAGACGCTTCGCAGTTTCATTGGGCTGTGTTCATATTTCCGCCGATTTGTGCGTGACTTTGCGTCCATCATCGCCCCTCTTACCAATCTTCTGACAGCCTCCAGCGGCCTATCTGCTTGGTCACGAGAGTGCGACACGTCTTTCGACACGCTACGACGCTTACTGACATCGCCTCCAATACTTCGCCACTTTGACCCTGATGCGCCAACGGAAATCCATACTGATGCCAGCGGCGTTGGCCTTGGTGCAGTGTTGGCTCAAAAAAAACCAGGATACGAAGAATACGTCGTGGCTTACGCGAGTCGAACTCTCAAGAAAGCTGAGTGCAATTATTCGGTCAGCGAGAAGGAATGCCTTGCCATAATTTGGGCTTTGTCTAAGTTTCGTCCTTACATTTATGGCCGCCCTTTCGACGTCGTCACGGACCATCACGCTCTATGTTGGCTCTCGTCGCTCAAAGATCCGTCGGGACGCCTCGGTCGTTGGGCACTTCGACTGCAAGAGTACGACATTCGTGTTGTGTACCGATCAGGCCGGAAGCATTCTGATGCTGATGCGCTCTCCCGCTCGCCGCTAGCGTCCGACACGGCTTCTTCGTCAGCTTCCGTGTCGCCAATCGACGTCACAGATATGTCGTCGGAGCAACGAAAGGATGCGTGGGTTTGCCGCATACTCGACTTCCTGGCCGATCCATCAACTCAATCAGCTTCAAGAACCCTACGTCGCCAAGCGCCGCATTTCGCTATACGAGATGGTCTCCTGTATCGGCGGAATTACGCGCCTGAAGGCCGGAGGTGGCTGCTTGTCATACCTCGCCACATGCGCACGGAAATGTGCGCTGCCTTCCACACCGACCCGCAAAGCGCTCACGCCGGCGTTCTTAAGACCTACAACCGCCTGCGTCAGCGATACTATTGGCGCGGCATGTATGCATTGGTGTGCAAGTATATCCGCACTTGTACTGCCTGTCAGCGACGAAAGGCTCCACCTCAACGACCAGCCGGTACACTTCAGCCTCTCCCGTGCCCGGCGCGTCCATTTGACCGCGTTGGGATTGATTTATACGGCCCACTTCCATCGACCACGTCCGGGAACAGGTGGATTATCGTCGGCGTAGACCACCTCACGCGTTATGCCGAAACTGCAGCTTTGCCCACAGCAACGGCTAGAGAAGTTGCATTTTTCATCTTACGGAACTTCGTCCTGCGCCACGGCGCTCCCCGTGAACTTTTGAGCGACAGAGGGCGTGTTTTCCTGTCCGGAGCTATTGAAGCCTTGCTCGCTCAGTGCAACATCGTTCACCGCTTGACGACCGCATATCACCCGCAAACCAACGGCCTAACCGAAAGATTTAATCGCACTCTCGGGGATATGCTGACGATGTACACGGCATCCGACCAGACCAACTGGGACACCGCCCTTCCTTTCGTGACATATGCGTACAACACTGCTACGCAAGCGACCACAGGATTCTCACCATTCTTTCTTTTATACGGACGCGAGCCATCATGCATGCTCGACACTATGCTTCCTTACACACCTGACGCATCTGAGTACAGTCCAATTTCCGACGTGGCCAGGTACGCAGAAGATTGTCGACAGTTGGCCCGTTCATTTACGACGGAAGACCAAGGGCGCCAGAAGCTTAGGCGCGACGACGATCGACCTCTTGCTGCTTTCACGACGGGTACCCTCGTTTGGCTTTGGGTCCCGCCTAATACTCCTGGACTATCCTCCAAGTTGCTGGCCCGATATCACGGCCCCTACCGCATTCTTGCTCGGACTTCTCCCGTAAATTACGAGGTCGAGCCCTTGACATCGTCTGACGACCTACGCCGTCGCGGCCGCGAAATCGTGCACGTGTCCCGTATCAAGCCATATTTTGACCCCGCTATATTGGCAACGCCTTAAGTCGCCAGGATGGCTCCGCTATTCCCCGGGGGCAAATGTAGTGAAGAGAGGACGACGACGACACACGAGCAAGCAAGCCAGCCTCAGTGTCAACAGCAGCAGGGGACACGAGCTCGCGCTTGCCCGGATTCAGGCTGCTGGACGCCCGCTCTTCGACGCTCTACTCGTGACGCCTCTCGACCTTCGCTGAAGTCGCTACGCGTCAATAAACCACGTCACAATATATAAAAGCCACGAAGAAAGTGAGATGGCGCAAAGTGCGCGCTCGGCGCCCCACTCGTTGCGATGCGTTGGCTCCCCTTGCACTTTGGCCTGGAGGCCGTAGTCGCCTTCGCCTGGGCGCGCGCTTATCTTGGGGTGGGGGGATGGGGGGCAGTTTTACGTCGTGTGTTTTCGTCGGAAAGACTGCATTTAGGTTAGTAAGCACACAAAGGTCAGTTGGCTCGCTGCAGAGGCCCCGTTTCCGAGAGAAGCGTGCTGTTCAAACACAGTGAAGTAACAACTGTGACACTTGTTAGTTCGCGCTCGTCCTGTGTATACCTGTCCGTATGTCTCGTGCGTCCTTTGCGCTTGAGCAGTGCGCTCCAAGTTTCGATCTGCTTGCCGTTCTTCACGTGAAATGCCAATTTGTTGCTATCGCATTCATTGCTTCGCCCTTGCGGCGAAACCATGACTTTTTTATGTGTGAGGATGCTTCTGCCCTCCGACTCCGCTGTGCTGATTATTGGGGACTGATGTTTCCTTACCCCTACTAACTGCGCCCACGCCAAGTTGCCTGGTTGGTCCGTGGGGAGGTGCATTGTCTCAGCGCTCCTAGGGGCCATCGACCTTTCCAGCAGCAAGAGAGCAAATTTAGCTCTTTTCGCCCTTACCTACTCCTGCATTGTGCAGATTAGAGAACCTACGTTTTCCGCGACGTGACGGCGCCTCAATGTTTCATTCAGCTTGGTACCCTTGGCGTGAATGGCACGATTTCCCTGCTTCTTGGTCAACTGCACGCCATCTGGACTTCAAGTGATCCCATTTATTGCGCATCTTACAAAGAATCGTGAGTTTTCGGCACACAGTTCGATAGAGTAGCTTCACCATACAGGACTGGCGTATCATTCCGCCTCGAGTTGCAAGGACGCTTCCCAAACTTCGCCGTCAGAACTACCAACACCAGCACGTGGTCGCTGAGTTTGCGCTGGCCTCGGATGAGTGGAATCACTTCATAAGCTTCTAGGATTTGAATGACTGTTTTAAAGATGACTTCTTTAGGGAATGACTTCTTTAAGGACGCAGACTCTGACATTCTTGCTCTAACTGGAGCCGCAAATTCGCGAACAGCTGAGTTCATTCTGGAACAAACCCGGCGACCAGCGATAACACTCTTATGTTCGACGCCGCGTGTATAAATGCCGACGCGCGTTGCCGCGGATCAGATTATCGACGGCCGACGCTCTGTTCGCCGCTATCAGTGCCAGTGTGTATTGCTGTAGTCGGACATTCAGTTTTCCGTCCACAAGTTCGGCCAAATAAAGAGTTTCTTCTTTGACACGCCAACTGTTGCCGTCGCCAATGTCACGACCACGTGACAATATCTTCCGCAGCTCCTTTGCATGGTACTTGCTTGTCATTCACTATATGGCATCGAATATCATGATTCGAGTCGAAAATGGAGTTGAAATAGGCTATCAAAGTGAGGGAGAGACCGAGTCTAGGAGGAAGGAGCAGGGCCTTTATGAAACCGAATTGATTCAATGGTGCAGACGCGGAAACCGATGTTCTCTGATCGGTGCGCACGCGCTGTTGGTATGTGTTGCCATTTTATGTACCCTCAATGTGCGCAGGCTGCAGATTTCGTTCTCTGCAGAGCTACACCGTGAAAAACAAATGGTGCTGAATAAAGTGGGTGCGGAGAAAATTATCAAGAGCACGATCGATTCCTTTAAGGGGGTGGTATAGATGACAAAGACGATTAAAAATACGATTTTTTTATTTTAACAATACAGTATGCCAAGCGTTCTTGACAAGTGTTTCCTGCAAATGGACCCTTGTATTCGCAGCTGAAATCAAACGCGCCCCACGTGACTTTAACTACTCGCCGCCGAAGATGGTGTTATGCGTTGGGGCGATTGTTTTGTTGACATAAGGACGCTTAAACGTATTTCATATACAATAATTGAGAACAACAGTGTAATCTAGCTAAATAAATGATTTTAGTAGTTCACTGCGTTGCGATAAAGGCCACGATTGTCGCGGTAATCCGCGGCCGAACGTTGGTTTACATCCGCTTTCCTGCAGTTACCATACGCGTGCTCTTGCCCGCGTTATGCTTGCTCGAGCAGCAATTCTTGCCCTGTTGGAAGGCACTCAGCTTCTGCTTATGCTGCGGTTTGTAATACCAATGATGTCAACAATGCCAGAAAGAAAGTCCTCGGCGCCCTTGTTGTCATACCAGAAGGGTTTTGTGATCCGGTGCTAAGCAGGATGGAGCACGAAGGCCTCTTCCGAGACCCCCCCCCTAAAAAAAAGAAAGAAAGAAAGAAAGAAAGAAAGAAAGAAAGAAAGAAAGAAAGAAAGAAAGAAAGAAAGAAAGAAAGAAAGAAAAGAAAGAAAGAAAGAAAGAAAGAAAGAAAGAAAGAAAGAAAGAAAGAAAGAAAGAAGGGACAGTCGAGGCGAGTGAGCGAAATGGTTTCGAAAGGCAGGTCGAAGAACATTATTGTGAAGATTATGCAGGAGGAGCATTTTAGTTCGACTTGTCAGAAACAGGAACATGAGGTAGAGTTTTGTCGAAGGCAGCACACTTGATCGGAGAAGGAACAGTTTTCTGAAACCTCTGCTCGTTTCAAACGGTAATTTTTCTGAATTGATTCTGAATGAGGTAGGCCCCTTCCAAGCCAAATAAAATGTGTGGCCACAGAATTTTCGTCTTTTATTAAAGCTTTGGTTTAACGAGAATTGATAAAATTCAAGTGCCCAGAAAAAAAGTTTTTACTGAGGAATGGTCCAACCTACAGTTAATCGTTTGCTTCACAAGAAAGCCCATAGCATATCTCCAACATCCACAAGAGTTGTGGCCTTCGCACCTATGAAATATTTTTAACAAATGTTCCTTCAAGAAATAAATAAAAATAATTTTTTGATCTGAAAGATGGCTTGACGTTGTCTAGGCCTCAGGCATTCTCTCTTTGAATGCTTCGGTCTGGGACATTAATAATTAATAATTAATGCCTCAGTCTTTCCATTAATAGTAATCACTCCGACAATTTCAGCATTTTGTTCGTACTGTCAATATCGCCGTGATTTAACACACATCCTCTGGAGGCGCCCCTCTTTAAAAGATCAATTTTATTTTATGATAAAGAGCCCGGTCCTACTACAACAACTCAAGGCTGACGCAAGGCCCACGACGCTGCGGTGAGGCTAGTTTTCCCCGTCCCTACGTGGGGCCCGCCATCCTCCCTATAAAACAAGGGTGGATTTCTTCAGAACCTCAATTCAGTTTTTCTTTATCTATCTATCTATCTATCTATCTATCTATCTATCTATCTATCTATCTATCTATCTATCTATCTATCTATCTATCTATCTATCTATCTATCTATCTATCTATCTATCTATCTATCTATCTATCTATCTATCTATCTATCTATCTATCAAGGATGTTTATTTTCGCGCAAGATTATAATAATAATAATAATATCCGGGGTTTAATTACAATAAAGTTGTTACTAACCAAAACCTAGGATTTAACGTCCCAAAACCACGATATGATTATGAGGGACGCCGTAGTGGAGGCCTCCGGAAATTTTGACCATCTGGTGTTCTTTAACGTGCACTGACATCGCACAGTACACTAGGGCCTCTACCATTTCGCCTCCATCGAAATGTGTCTGCCGCGGCCGCGATCGAACGCGCGACCTTCGGGTCAGCAGCCGAGCACCCTAACCTCTACACCACCGCGGTGGACTTCGCGCAAGACTCGAACTACTGTTAGGAAATGACCCAAGGTTTCTAATTTGGTAGGCTGCTTTCTCAGTTAAGCATGTTGGCATCGTCAGGATCGACCAAATGCTTAGCGGGTGCACAGGACATGCGGTGATGGTCGTAGCAAGTCCGCCGTGGTGGTGTAGTGGTTACGGTGCTCGGGTGCTGACCCGATGGTCGCGGGTTCGGTCTCGCTGGAGGTCCGTGTACTGTGGGATGTCAGGACAAGTTAAAGAACACCAGAGGGCCGAAAGAGAACACCAGAGGCCTCCACTACGGCGTCCCGCATAGTCATATCGTGATTTTGAGGCATGAAACCCCAGATGTTATTGTCATTCTCATGGCAAAGTAA